>PQWD01006056.1:0-85048 GCA_019425675.1 Leucinodes orbonalis
TTACACCAAGGTTCCGAGTTCGATCCCTGGGCTACAAACATTTGTGTGCATCAACATGTGTTTGTATTGGTGTGGATGTTTTCTATGTATAATGTACGTATTTACAAAAAACATATATATAAGTATGTTTATCCGTTCTTTTTTTTCTCTTTATTTAGGATAACAAACAATTACACACAAGGATATATGTAAGTCTTATTAACTACGTTTAGAGTCAATGTGCAACCAGCACCATTATCCACATATTATGAATTTAAAATTTAGTTACTTCGGAAGTACACAAAAAGAGAAAAGCTGTTCTATATTACTGCAAAGGCACAAATGTAGACTTAATGTTACACTACACTACAAGCTACACAGACAGATATGAAAGGATATATCATTATGTCTCCAACTGGATTAATTTGATACAAATTATTATTAGTACTTGAACTGACATACAATTCGATACAGAGAAACCATACTTTGTATTATATTTTTATACTATCTTTATCGATCTTTTCTATCAATCTTATAATATTTATCTTAAATGTATGTAATGATACTGCAAACATGTCGCAGCATACAAAGTAATCATTATATGACTGCATTATCCTCCATAAGGGGCACGCTCACCTGCATAAGTTCTTGCAGGTTAGGTTCAAATAATCGACGCGTTATAACATTACATGAGCGAACCAATCGTACTCATATTACAGCTAAATGCTTAGTTGATATTTATGTATGGTTTGCGGGCTACCCACGAGTCATGGACCATTTAGGGTATTTACTACTACTACTATTCCGCCGGCTCATTGACCCAAAGTGAGTCTTGGCCTCTAAAACAATAGACCGCCATATCTACCGACCGTACGCTACTTCCCCCCAACCTTTTTTTATATAGCAAAGTGTACAGGACTATCAAGACGCTCACTGATGGTAAGTGATACGCTTGACCATGGTTTGCCATGGCAGAGCGGCCTTAATGGCCTTAATGGCCTTAATAATTAACCAACAACTGATAGACACTACAGTTATTTTTCTCTATCAACCCCACACTGCGCCCGACACCCGAAACAACAGATGTTAGGTCTCTTATACCCATATCAGGTATAATTTTAGTGTATCACACACCTTACCTGTTTCACTTTCCATAAAGTGAGATGGCAATGAAACGCAATGAAATTTTTAGTAAAAGGAAAGATTAATGGAATTGGAGCCCAGTCGTCCGAATACCCAAACTTGTTTATTTAAACAAACAATCACCTGAGCCTCACAAATCACGTTAATAGACGACTCAGTCACAGCGCTACAATCAATAAATAATTCAATCCATTGGAATAGAATTTAAAATCCGATTGTGAATTTTAAATCTGTGACTCGATAGTTGGACCGCTTTGGTGGGTTTTATTTTATTGCAAAGGCTTGTTATGGTCCATGCATTTTGTGCTGGTAACAAATAAAAAATATTTAAATCGGTTATTCTTCACTATACCAGAAACATTGGATGAAAGCTTTTTAAATAACAAAGGTAGTATATAGTTTGTTTGCAATTTAATATTTTACGGTGGGAGAATCGATACTGAGTCGTCTAGTTACGTTCCACCGCAGTACCAGCTATTATCAATAAATAAATATCCACTGACATTCATACAGCGCCATCTAGCCCCAAACTAAGCATAAGCCTGATATATGGACACTAAATAACGGATTAACATACATACCGTTTTCGTGTAAATACATACATATTATACATAGAAAACACCAATACAAACAGATATGTTCATGCACACAAATGTTTGTACTGCCCGGGGATCGAACCCGGAACCCTTGGTGTTAGAGCCGACGTCTCAACCATTGCACCAGATGGGTCGTCCCGCCGCTTGGCCGTACAGATGGGAGTGCTATGCACTTTTGTGTTTCGGAATGAGGGCACTGTAGCTAGTGAAATTACCGGGTATAAGAGACCTAACATCTGATGTCTCGGATGATGGGCAGAGTGCGACATTGACGGAGAGTAATAACTTTCCGTCAATTGTTGGTATCCTTCAATGCCGCTTTCTCATGGTCAGGCGAATCACTTACCAACAGGTGAACGTCCTGACCATCCTGTTCACTTCGTAACATTAAAAACATATTTTAAACTATTTAAGTACGTGATGGAACTGGACCTCAAACACAATATATCATTTTTTTATTTCATGTGTGACAGTTAAAGTAAGTAAGGTAAGTAAGGGTTGAAAGTGTGAACGCGTCTCGGTGGCAAAGCGGGTAGCGCATTAGTTTTATTGCGCAAGTTAAGCATCTATCGTAATTGTTAGTCATCGAATCGAATCCATAATATATACCACCATACTATCGAGAATATAATAAATAGTCAAGTCAGACCCTAGGCTAAAATATATATTCATCATCGTCAGCTCATTAAACGTCCCCACCGAGGGGCACGTGCCTACCCGTAAAGGCTGTAGCCTTAGTCGTCCACACGGGCTATGCGGATTGGCCAACTTCACGCACCTTTGAATCTCTTCGCAGGCGTGCGCAGGTTTCCTCACGGTGTTTTCCTTCATAGTAAGAGCGTCGGATAACATACATATAATTTCGGAAGTTCGAAAACACATTGGTACGTGGCGGGGTTTGAACCTGCGCCCTCCAGATCCGAAGGCAACAGTCAATGAGCCACCGACGCTCAACACGGTTCCCTAAGGTATCAGACGAAATTATATTTTATATTGTTAGAAATAAAATTCAGGGCTGACTAACCTGACACTAAATAATGATCAATACTGAAGTTGACTTTCACTTCATATTTTTATATTTCGATTTGTATATGTTACCTACTACCACGTATTACCTAGTACTTGAATTTCTTACAAATTGAATTCCAAAAACACCCCTAAATCTATAAGCCGCAAGTGCTAAAACTGCTAGTACGGTTGTTTATTGGCACGGGACATCAATCTTCATCGTGCGTGCCTATTGACAGTTCACGCCTAGAATACTGATGAGCTAGACTTTAGGGCTGTTTAACTGAGGATTACTATATGTTTGCAAGGCTAATGGTGTAAGACATTCATCAGTTGAGTCTTACACCTTCGACATATTATATTATCTATGATTCTACCGAATAGCTAAATTACCCAGTATAAGAATAAATAAATATCCACTGACATTCACACAGCGCCATATAGCCCCACGTTAAGAGTAAAACTTGTATTACGGTTCTTAATCAACTGATGAATATACTTTCACATATTTTTTGTAAATACATATTATACATAGAAAACACCCAGACCAATACAATCAGACATGTTCATGCACACAAATATTTGTACTGTCCGGGGATCGAACCCGGAACCCTTGGTGTAATAGCCGACGGTCTACCGTTACACCAAGTGGGTCGTTATATGACGACTCAGGTGACGGGCGGAGAGCGGATTAACAGTGAAATACAGATATTGGTTGCATTCAATAATGCTTTGTCAGGGTCAGGCGTGTCAATTACCGTCAGGTGAGCGAATATCAGTTATCGGCCTATAACCCACTGCAGGGCACAGGCCTTCCCGCACAGCATAGCTATGGGGAGATTGAGCCGTTATTCACCACGCGGGCCTAATGCGGACAGTGAAAAAGAGCTAGATTGCACTTTGCGGACTAAATCGTTTAAAAAAAGAGTTCCTAGCCACAAAAGGGCTAAGGTGGCAACACTGATCCTAACCAAACTAAGGATTTTCGTACAGTGACGTATCTCATATCAAATCGAACGCTGTGCCCACTTATATACTACGCAGGTATATTAACGGCCATTACCAATCTTTACAAAAAAATATATACTGTTCCAAATATACGAGAAGATTGACAACCCTTGAGTTGCTGCTACGTTTTATATACGAGTTATATTTTGTCGCCTTCGCACATTCAGCTCATTGATTCTTAGTAAGCTTTTTAAATTTTTATCTAGGAAAAATCTTCCGTCCTCTCGTCACGGTACATCACTATTCTTGGATAGCTAACCTATAAACATCTAGTAAATATTGCGTGTGGGTGAGCCATGTTTAGACACAAATAGACCGTCGCGAGCACTGATTCCTCGGCCTTAAAGAAAACCTGCTTGAAAAAATGCAAAAACAAGAGCATCGTGTTTTGGACTTCTTATCAAGTTGATATGTTCACAAGTTGACTATGATAATACGACCACTATTGAGTCACTTTGATCGCCCTTTCATTTGTGTCCAGAAGTCCTGGAAACCGCACCAAATTGGGCAGTTCAGGCAAGACTGTAGGTAGCGTAGCGTAGGACGCCTACCGGCCCGATGGACTGACGACTTGCGAATCGTCATTGGTGGAGGCTAGATGAGAAAAGCGGAGGACCGGGATATCAGACGTAAAAGGGGGAGACCTATGTCCAGCAGTGTTTATATTTTTGGAAAGCACCTTACGTCGCACGTTAGGAGGAGCAATGCCGGACAGCTGGTAGATGGATGACAACGATGCAGGCAGAAGAGAACCCGTTACAATTCTGCACGAAGCATTCAAGGCAACATTAACTTCTCGAGCGCGTGGACTGAACGTACACAGACTGGGCAGATACCTACCTGGACATGTGCTTTATTTGGGGCTAGATGGTGCTGTGTGAGTGTCAGTGGATATTTATTTATTATTTACTTATTACAACTGACATTATACTCGTACATTCAAGATTAACAAGGTACAACTATATACAAATAAATGACACTATAGTAAAGTATAACAATATGATAAGAGTACAATACTAATAAAACAATAGTGACATTTATTTACAACATTACATTATTCGGTAACTAAAATATATTACACCCTAAACACTTAAAAATAAAAAAAATAAAACTAAAAAATATAATTAAAAGAAGTCCCTTTCGGCAAAGTTCCGAAAATACTGGCAGCGTTACCCCTTTGGATTGCCAGACTGATTCTTTGACCAAGGTAGCTGCCAGATCTTCGGTCACCTGTGACGTCGACTAACCTTTTGGAAATTTTAATAATCTTACTTATTAATCTTACTTATATATTACAATTACACTTTATTCAAATCTATGCAAATGAGAATTCCCATTTTGTAGTCGTTATCCACTGCATCATAAAGCTCCACTAACCACTTACAAATGCTTTTAACCGCATCCCAAGATAATAATAAAATTTAAACACCTATTAAAACTAAAGAGTCCAAGCTCTAAGGGGGCCTTGTGAAACATAAAAGGCCATAATCATTAGTACTGCAGACGAGCTGTAGATGAAAGATAAGATAACTTTTTTTAAAAGTTTTCAGAACGCGATGGGTTCGTTTAATAAGAAACGTTTTGTATTGATGACGCATGACGAAAGTTGTTTTGGAAAACAATGATTATTTTAATTTGGTTATCAAATACAGTTCAAAAAGCTGTTAAAGCTGTATAGTTATTGTTATCATAGTGTGCGATGGAATTACACGAGTTAATTCCACCAGCCCCTTTTCACCATCGGGATACAAGACGGAGGCGAGCGTTCCATCCTTATGTGGTAGACATTCCACACATCCGCACAGCCCGCTTTGGTGTCTCGTTCTTAATGCGCACCGAAAAGAATGGAACTCTACCTCCTTATGTGTTCCCCGATCATTACAACCTGGCCGTTAAGGCGCCCGCAACTGTTATCGGTGAGCCGATAGTTTCTCTGCGGATCTGAGTCTTACTAATTTATCATCGTCATCGTTGACTAGACTAGAACTGATAAATAACTTATTTGTAAATACAAATATTTACATCCATAAAAAACTGTAATAAGTTTTTTCGTGCATACACGTGGCACTGCACGGTGTTTGAACTTCACTTCTGAGTCGTAACATCTAATTGGATATCTAGTAAAAATAATATTATTAAAAATCATCAAAGAAATAAAGAGCTCTCTTTTATTTTTGAGCACAAAGCTATGTAATATTAGATTAGGTTTAATTTGCTCTGGACGATACTTGACGAAAAATTTTAAGGAAAAAAAATTTTTATAGACGTACCTAAATACACGTGCTACCAAGCACGTGTACTTAATGATTTAGGATTTATTTAAAACTTCACAGCCTTTAAAACCATTTTAAAAACACCTTAAATTTGTTTTGCAAGTACCGATGGCCGTTGGAGCAGACGAGTTCTGGAATGGGGACCACGTCTCGGCAAGCGTAGCGTAGGATGCCCTCCGGCCCGATGAACCGATGACTTGCGAAAGGTCTTTGGTGGAGGCTCGATAAGAAAAGCGGAGGACCGGGATATCTGGCGCAAAATGGGGGAGTCCTATGTCCAGCACTGCGATAGGTTGAATAGTAAGACAAAAACTTGTAACGAGTCTTGTTGCAGCTTTGCTCACCTCCTCTGAAACAAAAAAACTTATGAAAATGTTCAATTAATAAGAACAAGTGTATCAAATCGTCTGGCAGCTTTTGAAAAGCTAGGTAAATTGGAAGTTAATTGAAGACTTGTTAACTCAAAGATAGTAAAAGAGAAAATAGTTAAAAAGGTAATGAGAGAATTTACTTTATCTTCCTCTGCTAATCAAACTTTTATAAGGTGGTTAAGTTCGATAATGAGACGTCAAGTTTGACGCAGTTCCAGATACCGTCTTTATAATCATCATCAGCACATATACATTCCCACCGAGGAGCCTACTCGTATAGGGTGTAAAGGCCTTAGTCGTCCACGCGAGACAAAGTTTCATACAAACGTGCATCCCCTATTTTATTCACTTGGGGGTAAAATTAATCAAAATCCTTTCTTAGCGGATACCAACGTCATACCATCTACCTGCATGCCAAATTTCAGCCCAAGCGGTCCAGTGGTTTAAGCTGTGTGTTGATAGATCACTTTGTTAGTTAGTTTCCTTTGAGTGATATATATTCAGATTAACAACAAAGTAAATAAGCATGTTTAACAGTTGTTTAGTACCCAAATTATTATTTTATTTTATTTATACCCATAGGCTGAACGCTTAGTTTAGGACTAGGGGGCGCTGTGTTCACACATAGCTAATCGAAAAATTTTAAAAAAATGTGCTCTTGTGGAAAATCGTATTAATGATACTTGTATCGTCTCGCAAATTGTGTAGCTCATTCCAAAAACAATGATACTCAAAGCGATGTAAATACCGCGACCATTTGCGGACTCACCGAGTAAACTGGATCGTTTAATTGCCGCCGCTTACTTCTCTCATTTTTGCATAAGAGCCCCACTCAGGGGACATCGTGCCGTAATTTCGCATTGAAAATGTAAATTCCCGGCAAGTTTGAACGCCCAAGTTCGGGCTCGAAACAATTTTTATTTCGAGTATAAATTAGCATTTTTAGCGGCGCTAATCTACGCTTGTTTGGAGATTGTTCGCGGTGCGCGGCGCTCGGCAGGAGTCCCCGTGTTAATCTTCAAAGTTGGGATTTTTGTTGAAATTCGTGGATATATTGTTATTTATTATATTGCGAGTAGTAGCCAGCTTGACCCTAGAAGCCAAGTTCGAGTTGGAAGCTTTGAGTCAATAGATTTATAGGAAACGATTCTCTGGTGTGTCCGCTTCAAAGCCTTGGACACTAGCGTAGAGTCGCAAGTTTCTCCGTATTTTATTCGGGGAGTCTTATATATAGAGAAACTCCTTGAAGTAAGACGGCTGCGTCCGTCTCAAAGAATTGTGGTTTTTTTGGAGATGTTTACTGATTAAAAATTAAAATGATGTAACCTTCATAACCTATTTTCTCGTTAAACACCTAAAGAGAACAAGAGAGTGGCTGTAAATCAGCGCTGTCTGAGATTCCTGTTCGCCGATGATCATAAGCTGAGCTGCTTCGTGTTGTTGTTCCTCTTACTGCATTACTTGTACTAAATATGTTACGTATATTTTTGTGGTAAGCAATAAACATTTTTTATTATTAAACTTCAGTGTGTTACAAGCAGCTGAGTCTTTGATTACTACCTGTAAATTCCGAACTTAACATTGGCGACGAGAAACCTATGCGTGAGAAAGTAAAACAAGAGGAAAATGGCTGTCACAATTTGTAATTTGATGTAATTTCGATCAGAATTTATGTTTTTAAGAATCTGCTCAGTGGCGTAACAATAGTGTGACAGTACTGGCAAAATGCCACGACCTCAAAAATATTCTTTTAATTGTACTAGACCACCTATTGTATTTACTTGCTGGTGGAGGCTGGATGAGGAAACCGGAGGACCGGGATATCTGGCGCATAATGGAGGAAACCTGTGTCCAGCAGTGGACTGTGCTAGGATTAAGAGAGAGAGAAAAGCATCTTGTCTTTGTCCGACAAATAACTTAATTAAAACGTAGTTTCCACATTAGTATAAGTCAAGAATTCATAGCGATGTGAAAACTGGAGACAAGTTTAAAGTCTGGGAACAGTTCTTAAAGTCAATCAGTGCTGTTAATTACAGCTCAAGTAATAGTGCTCGGGCGGAAACTTCGACTAACTTAACATAAGATTCGCTGTTTGCTTTATAATTTTGAATTTCGTTTTACATAATATTTAAAGACCCTGCTGTTTGAGCATAAACTGTGTTTACTGTCGTGAAAATGTGTAGTTTTGAATCAAGTTATTTTGGTTGGTAGAAAACATATTGTAATACGGATGATGGTTAGGAGCTATGCTCGAGATCTCAATGAAATAACTGACATTCACATAATGCCATCTAGTACCATTTTATGAGTTTTTAGTTTCTTTGGTACTAATCAATGGATTAACATTCTTATACTTTCTTTGCAACCATTACCATGGATGGCGGATTATTATCTTTATAAGGTATAAAATCAAAAATGTTGCTAAGCCTGAAACCGCAGAACCGATAGGCGTTAGAGCAGGCAAGTTCTAAAGTGGACACTGCGTTTTTGCGAGCAAAATAAAGAGGACCTATGCATAACTCTTTCAAGGTCTCCCAAGACAATGAAACCTGGTAATAAAATAAAACCCAGATTTATACTAACCATAACACCCGGATCAAGCAATTACCTAAACTTAACACTCAGGCCCTTCCTCTAGTTTACTAAACATCTTATATTAAATTATAATATGTATTTTAAATATACTCGCGTACACTCCGCCATTTGCAATTTATGTAAACACTGGTTGGCATAGGCGCTAGTTGCGGACAAAATTACTGAAGCGGCGCGGACTGTCCCTCGGGTGTTTGTCTATGTAAATTTGGAAAAATATTTCGTGCACCACTGGACGCTTCGCGAATCGTATACGTTTCAGCAAGTTGAAGTCAGTGAGCTACAATGAAATACCTTCTGAATACGTGGAATCTTCTCAGTATTTGTATTTTTTTGTTTAGTGCCCATACTACAAGCTTCACATCTAACCTGAGGCTAGATGGAACTGTTTGAATGTCAGTACATATTTATTTATAATAAAATAATATAATAATTCATTTATTTGCTGGAATATGGTACAAGTTGTGTTGAGATTAGTGCTTCCGACATACTCTATCGAAATTCATGTGCAAATGTTCTTAATTGAAGTTATACAACAAAAATATTACTGTTATCAAAATAAGCTTTTATAATTTGCTAGTTATATATGTCTATACTGTCACATTAATGTTATGTCAAGGTTACGGAATTATAAAATATGTCAAAGTTTGCACTCACATTCATCATTTTGGTCACAATATAAGTATAAATTATGAATATAAAGGTTGTAATTATTGTTACATCTTGAATTTATAATTAATTAAATTACAATTTGTCCAACTTTATAAATTAGTTACCTAATACCACAAGTCAATTTAAAAATGTATTTTTTTTCATTTAGATAATCAGTTACTGAATAATACATTTTGTTAATAAGAAAATTAAAGAATTTATTTTTAAATTCTTGATAAGGCAGAGTTTTAATCGTTGCTGGCATTTTATTAATTATTATTATTTATTATATTAAAAATCCGTACTGCCATACAATTGACATTTTTAGAATAAAGTGTTAGTCTTTGGGGTGGGACTACTAAATCGTTTTCTTTTCTGCCTCTATACCCCGGGTATTTTTTAGATTTATAATATTATTAAAACCTCTTTTTATTTATCAAAAAACTGAGAAAAATAGCACCGGATTGCCTGATTCAGAGGGCGCGTTGAGCCGTCGGTCCCTGGTATTAACGACTATTTTCCTAAGTAAAATAGTGATAAGAAAATCTATAATATGTAATAAATAAATATCCACCGAATATATGAAATATTATACATAGAACTAGACGAATACAAACAAACATGTTCATGTACACAAATGTTTGTACTGCCCGGGGACCGAACTCGGAATCCTTGGTGTAGTAGCCGACGTTTCGACGATTACACCACATGGGTCGTCAATGATAAGTGTGTCTATCGATCCATACTATCAGAGTATCAAAGCCGGTCATTAAGCCTGCAGTCTAGGTTCAAACAAACAAAAAAATCTTTATTTAAATAAATCTGTTTCAGATACTTTTGAATCGTCAATTGTTATTATTATTATATTTTTTTATGACTCTACACCGTTCACAGAGACTCAACAAAATGTAATATTATGTATCATCATTAAACTTCAGTATGTTACAAGCAGATGAGTCTTTCATCATCAACAGCTCATTAACGTCCCCACCGAGGGGCACGAGCCTACCCGTATAGGGTGATTAGGCCTTAGTCGTCCACGCGGGCCCAGTGCGGATTGGACGACTTCACACACAACCTTCGAATCTCTTAGTAGGTGTGCATAAAGGTTCCCTCACGATGTTTTCCTTCACCGTAAGAGCGTCGGATAACGTACATAATTTTCCAAAACTCGAAAACACATTGGTACGTGTCGGGATTTGAACCTCATCCCTCCCGGTAGGAAGGCGACAGTCTTCACCATTGAGCCACCGACGCTCCTCATATTCCCTGTAAATTCCGAACTTAAGATTGGAGACGAGAAATCCACGCGTGGGAAAAGAAAATAAATGGGAAAAATGGCTCTGCCACAATTTGAAATTTAAGTTTGTCTATCGTCCCATACTATCACAGTATCAAAGCCGGTCATTAAGCCTGCAGTCCAGTCCACAGAGACTCCGACATAACTCACTATAATATTGTGCATTACACAATTCATACTAATTTATGCGGCAATAAGTCGGTAGTTACCAGAAATTTAATACCAGCTTAAAACCAGGCCAAATTGTTATTTGTTACTGTCGCTTAATTAATGGATAATTAAATTTATCTTGTGATTTTCCGCATTGGTGTTTATTCATTTGGTAATGTTGAGCGTCGGTGGCTCAATGGTGTGGACTGTCGCCTTCCTACCGGGAGGGCTGAGGTTCAAATCGCGACACGTACCAATGTGTTTTCGAATTTTCGAAATATATGTACGTTATCCGACGCTCTTACGGTGAAGGAAAACATCGTGAGGAAACCTTCATGCACGCCTGCGAAGAGATTCAAAGGTTGTGTGTGAAGTCGTCCAATCCGCACTGGCCCGCGTGGACGACTAAGGCCTAATCACCCTATACGGGTAGGCTCGTGCTCCTCGGTGGGGACGTTTAATGAGCTAATGATGAATGTTGACTTTGTTATGCACAATCTCACTCAAAAAGTGTACACGGCAAAACGTTGCCCATCGTGTCGGTTGGGTAGAATTTTCATTCACTTTCACATGTCACGATGACGTGTGTGTTTTATTGATTTTGTTTTTGGTAAAAAAAATCAATGAATATTTTTTGTTGTTGTAAATACATGGTAAATTATGCATCACCATATTTTAAGTCAGTTTTTGTTTTAATTTTACATGTATTAGTGATCAATTGCAAAGCGTTTTAAATGATTTTTAGAGTTTGTATATTGACACAAATCCATTGAGATTTGCCTCATATTTGGGGGGTGTACTTGAATTAATGATTAGGTTTTTGTATTAAAATTGCCAATATTCTTGATTTCGACCTATATACAAAAATATGAGAAGTTAAGTTTGGTAAAATATTTATAGTCATACTTAGAAACAAATAATAATAATAATTTATTTTCTAAACTATACATATACATTCGCTTAAATTTTAACCTACCCTCCACACTAGGCAATGCCTGTCCTGTGGAGGTGATAATGATGTTTACAGTATGACAATTATACACGGCACTACGTCCATTTAAACTATAGCACTATGAATTATACATTTAATTAACAAAGTACACTTCAAAATTGGCGCTTCAGTAGGAGAAGTGGGTGTGCATGTGGGACTACTTAATTACTTTTAAAAGATTTTCTGCTTCGTCGTAAGTGAGGCTCAAGAGTGATTTGTGTAATATAGCTTTTGCTTCCCTAAAAGATTTGTTGACAAGTTTGAGACGATTGACTAATTGATTATAGATGTGAGGGAAGAGGTGTAGTCAGAAGCGCTGAGCAAAACCTGTTTTAGATCTTAGGGTTGGTTTTTTAAAAACCCTTTTATTCCTCATGGCGGTGTATTTCCTAGATGCGACTACTGTTCGGTGGGAAAAAACCACTGCTCTGAGTATAAAGAGCTTTCTTACGCTAAGTACCCCAAATTCATTGTACAGTGCCTCTGTGGGATAGCGAAAAGGTTTAAAGAGAGCCGTCTTCAATACTCCTCTTTGGGTTATCTCTAGAACAATATGTGAGGTTTTAGAAGCACCTCCCCAGGCAAGTATACAATAGTTTATGATGGATTGGCACAGAGCCAGATAAACCATTTTTAATGTCTCGCAGTTGTGTGCCAACACATTACATATAAACACAAACATGTGTAGTGGTAAAAGTGTAAATTTTAGATCACTACGTGATTTATAGGCTGTTCTAACTGAATGGCTACTGAATCTCGATTATAATTGTGTGGAATCTTTGTTGAAAAATTGTATGTTTTCAAATTTTATTATATATACACTTATGTTACTATATTCAAGTAAGTTAATATGCACATACACTCACACACATACGCGCGTAAACACGCACATACACACACACACACACACACGGACATTCATACTCACACACACATACGCACCAACACGCAAGCACACACACGTTCAATACACTCAGACAAGCACACAAGCACTTTTTTAAGTTTTAGGATAAAGATGAATTTTGTATTATTGTTCTTTTTTTGTAGTCTGAAACGTCTGTCTTCGAGGCGGGCGCTAATGATTGCGACACAGTCTTTGACTAATGCGGTCATTAACGCAATAATGTTTGTAATGATAAGTTTGTTTTAAGTTTCAATAAAGATTTATTATTATTATTAATTATAGTATTATTACTTGATACAAAAAACCTGCTTATTTAACCTTTCGACTTGTATAGTGGCAAGAAGTTTTGGAATTTTCAGCTACCAGGAGATAAGAATCTCTAAGGAGCCAACCACTCGGAGAACAGTCGAGGGTGCTTTAAGAATAATTAAAAATATATAATTTGCACCGACGGACACTTGATCACGCTCGTAAGACGAATAACTTTAAGAGCCTCCTTCAATTCCTAAATTGAGGATGGGGTAAGATAATCTAAATTTACGTAACCTAGAATAAAAAAATACTAGCTGACTCTATTTCGTACAAGGTAAGGTTCGTATTTCTTTGACTCGATTATAGACAGTTTTGACAGAAGTAATAAAATTCTAAATGGCGATAAATGATTAATAAATAAATATCCACTGACATTCACACAGCGCTATTTTGCCCCAAGTTAAGCGTGAAGCCTGTATTAAGGGTACTTAACAACGGATCAACATACTTATGTAATTTTTTTTGTAAATACATACACATTACAAACAGACATGTTCATGCACACAAATGTTTGTACTGCCCGGGGATTGAACCCAGAACCCTTGATGATACAGCCGACCTCTCAACCGCAACACCAAATGGGTCGTCTTCGGGTTCTATGGGGTTGGAGGTCGGCTTATGCTTCTTTCCATTTGAATACTTAACTAATAAATATTAACTTTATGCATATCTTATATTAATGTCACTAGTTACTTACTAACAAAACGTCTGGACTACAAAAATATACATCTATTTATTAATTAGGTACACTAACAACATAACATACCATACATTGAAAGGACACAATATAAAGGATACGCCATCCGTGTCTCAAAAAACGAACCGCCGAAGAGAGTACAGTTTGTACTCTTTTGTTTAGGTAAATGTTCGCTCATTCGAAATATGTGTATGTGTGCTGTCACTGCATTCGGAACACTTTTTTCAATTGTTTTGTGAGTATATCACGAATATATACTTTTTACATCATTACTGTACACAGCATTTACTGATGGCAACAGTTAAATAATTAAACTATCATCATCATCAGCTCATTAAACGTCCCCACCGAGGGGCACGAGCCTACCCGTATAGGGTGATTAGAGCCTTAGTCGTCCACGCGGGCCCAGTGCGGATTGGACGACTTCACACACAACCTTCGAATCTCTTCGCAGGCGTGCATGAAGGTTTCCTCACGATGTTTTCCTTCACCGTAAGAGCGTCGGATAACGTACATATATTTTTCGACAATTCGAAAATACATTGGTACGTGTCGGGATTTGAACCTCAGCCCTTCCGGTAGGAAGGCGACAGTCCACACCACTGAGCCACCGACGCTCTATTTAAACTATATAAAAGCTTAATAAAAAAAATTGCAAGGTTCTTAGCACCAAAGTGTACCAATAATCTTTTTTGCATAGCACTTGATAGTATACGTGGCAAGATCACGTCTCTCCGAGATGGTTCAGCAGTTTATGTCTGAACACGTGCAGACTATCCTGAAAGATATCAATGTTTGATTCAGAAGATATTTCGTATATTTGTTTTAAAAAAATTGCGCATAACAATGACTTCTCTTCTCAAACAGCTAGGTATGAGTATATTTCAAGCTACTGTTATTACTCGTACTTACAGCTAATAACACCAACAAACAAAACTGTAACACACAGAGTTGTCAGATAAAAACTAGCGTGCAGACTCCGCGAATCTCCTATTAACCAGTAACAAGATTTCGCCCACACATTAGTATGTGGTTTCTATTTAAGTCCCGTCTGATGAGTGGTTTATAGCCAGAGATAACGTCTATATATGTCTTTATAAACAACACTTTATAAGTGATATAAGTGTTAAAATCAAGTCCTAATATCTTTATGGAACTTAATACATGTATTACGTGGTCATCCCTATTTATATTCCTATTTTTCGACTGATATGAACTACTCTATTTATTACCTATTACTTAAAGATCTATTCCGTTGTAAGTTGTACACTAACACGAGAACAACTCAATGGTTATCTTCTTTGAAACCTACAGCAGTCCACAGTGGACATCGGGTTCCCCCATTTTTGTGTCTGATATTCTGATCCATCGCTTTCCTTGCTCAGCTTCCGCCAGCGACCTTTCAAATTTTTCGTCAATAACGCAATAATATAATAAACGTATTGCTTTTTTTAATTGTGAAACATAAAAGATATGATAGGGCTATAAAAGAATCCTTGCCCATCGTCCAAAATAATCAACAAAAAAACACACAGATACAGAACATCTTCAATACAAACTCAAAATGCCGTTTAACCCAAGTCCATGTAAACCAATGAAGCTTTATCTCCAGCGATAAAACGAAACAAGCCTATCCGTCAACGTGCCTTTGTTTCCCCAAAATATCCGCGCTCTGAAATATAGCGCTTACAAAATGTCTGCCATACAAGCGCCATATTTACTGGCCCTGGTGATTTATATTGAGCCTCGCTCCGTACACGGATGACCTTCGCTTCGAGGATTCCCTTTTCTTACGGGAATATCAATTGTTTGGAACAAAGGGAAATGTTGTAGGTGACCTCCTTGGCGGCCGTATGAAATATATCCGGTCGTTTTGATCTAATTCGTAAATGGTGGGCTCGCTTTGTACATGTTTAGACGAGTAATACGTATACTTATTCATACTTATATACATAACGTATATAGTCTTTTAGATGCAGGAGGTTTCTTTAATAATAATACAGCTAATTACTTAGTCGTTCTAAACAAATTAAATATCCACTGACATTAACACAACGCTATCTAGCGCCAAGTTAAGCGTAAAGCTTGTATTACGGGTTCTAAACAATTTATAATCACAATTATACGTATATATATTTTAAATACATACATATTATACATAGAAAAAACCCAGACATGTTCATGCAAACAAATCTTTGTACCGCCTCGGGTTCGAACCCTTGGTATAGTAGCCAAAGTCTCAACCATATCATCGAATGGGTAGTCAAAAAAAAGTTAATTGTCAAATCCGACTGAGCAGAAACTCGTGAATCTAAAACCTAAAAGAGTCACGGCATAATTTAAGAATTTCCTGAGCCTGTATTAAGTTATTTATTTTTAACATCTTTTTAAAAAATAGCCACTTGTTAAGGCGCCATTATGCGCGTCAAATACTAAACATTCTAAGTCTTTGAATTGTTTCTAAGAAGTGCTCGCAGTGCAAGTTAAATTATAAAGTTTAAAAAGAAATAATAAAGGGTTGTAACGCCGCGAGCTCGTTCAAAAGTCTCAAAGAGAAGTACTTACTGTGGTGATAGTCCTGTAATAAGATTAAAATACGTCCCGGTTATTAGCTGGACCGATAACCGGCGCCATGTTGGGATAGGGATGGGGCTAATAGACGGAATATCGAAAAGTTATTACACATAAAAAAAAGAAATATCCGTTAGGTAATACATTGAGTTCTCCATTATTCAGCACATTTAATTTTCATTAATTTAAAAATATTGTTTTTAAATACATACTACTAATTTATATAAATAAAATTAAATTCATCTATAATTATTATATCATTTTAAGAAACACTCACGCCGTCATGCACAAACTACGAATGTCAACGACCAACAGAAACATGCATATTTATGTACTTTGTAGGAAATGTAGTACTAACCTTTTCATTTTTGTTATTTACTTTTATTAAATTTTACAATATGTATTTACATTATTATTTTCATTATTTTCACGTCAATATCACTATGCATTGTAACTCTCGATTCTTTCAGCCGCATTACTTCGTCCGGGAGTACTTATACGTACCGGACCCATTGCAATCGATGCTGTAGCATTTTCCTTCATTATCCATTGTATCTTTTATTGTTTTTCTCTTTAATATTAACTTTAAATCACCTTTTTCATTATTTGACATGTTTGTTTATATTATGACGTTTCCCCTAGCAACGCTGAATTTATTCTTAAATTCCTTTTTAGCTATATGACCTACGTTAAAATCTAATTTATTTCGAAATTAAATAGAAATGATTTGAAATTTGACGGTTGTCAAAGGCTGCATATAAATAGAGGCCTTTGGCTGCTGTATGGGGCTTTTTTGATTCATTCTTTTACCAGTTTCTTTTGGATTATTTACTAGTCTGATACGAGTCTATTCTTTGTGGAGAATCATAATATACCAAACTCTCATTTACATTTCTACAAATCGCTGCTGCGCTGCTGCTGCCGAGGCTGTTACGTGAGAAGCCAAACTATTGGAGCTTCGGGTGTCCTATCGCCGGAGCTGACGCGAACCAGGTGTCAGTGAATCCTGGAAGCGCCTAAAACTACGCGGCCTGTGGAATCAAGCCCTCCACGGCGCCTCAACTCACTGCTCGTGCCATCGTGCTCATCCTGCAGTTTCCTTGTGCATCCTAAGCTGTAGAAGACGAACAAGGAAGATACAAGCTCCCACACTATACACCTTCATCATATATACCTCTCACTCTACACCTCCATCATTCCCATCCGTGTTTAATTATTTGTATTAGGTATTTTATATTAAATTCCATATCCTCTATTATTGTCTTCTCATTTGTCGCTTCACGACAACTTCCTTGGTGTAGTTGCTAAGGTCACAACCATTACCCAATAAAAGTAGGTATTTTAGTGCATTAAGTGGACGAGACGGTCAGCCTGACCATGTTTGATGTAGTTTTACGAGATATCAATATAGTCAATTTTACGTAAACACTGCCTGCGCCGTCCCCGAGACAACTTATATTAGATCTAATATAAACCGGTAATTTTACTAGCTACAGTGCCCTCATCCCGAAAGACGAAAATGTAAAACACTCCTTTTACGGAATATTTAAGGTTGTTACATGTATAAGTAACTTTCGTTTTAAATTCTCTATACATGTGCACCTATGAAATCAAATATAAACACGCGTCCGTATCCATTAAATATCCCTTGCCGATGTGTCACACCCTAAAAGGTCCAGACCAACTCAGTGGAGCGATACCAAACCCAATTCCAAAGCCGAATGTATTAATCACTTTAAACAAACTGGTGCTTTCCCATGAACTATCCGCACTTCATTATTTTCTCAGAAAATCCATTGTGCTTAGAATCATCTGTCGGTTCACGAAAAAAGTTATTCTTCCATTGTGATGGATTATTGGTAGATCGTTAATTAAAAGTCAACCAATTCTTTTTGATGTCGGTAGTCAATTCCAATTTTTCTGCTGGATATTAAAATTGCTCATGTAATTTAAATACTGTTGAACCTTAGGGTTTTTGGATTGCAGTATGCCTTCAATTCACCCGAAATCTTCTGAATATACATGAAAACTTACGTTTTTTGAAAGCATCGTAACAGTAATTTTATGAGAGTCCAAAATAAGTCCAAAATTTCATTACACAAAACCAATCATTACGCAGATCTTACTTTAACTTCAAATACGTTTCAAACACTTGTATACAGAATCTCGTAAAGCGAGTTATGCTCGTGGTGTTATCTTGGATATATAAGTATATCATTATCATCAGCTTATTTACGTTAAATACGGTCACGAGCCTACCCGTAAAGGGTGCATAAGTCTTTGTCGGCCATTCGGGCCCAGTGCGGATTTGCAGTAGGTTGTGACTTCAAGTACACCTTTGAATTTCTTCGTGCAGGTTTCCTCAAAATATTTTCCTTCGCTGTTGATAGATTCCGTGTATCAATAAAGAAAAGTTATATATCACTACCTAAAGGACAAAGTTTCAAACCTCATAATACATCATATCTCACATACGAGAACACACCTATTGTTTGTAGTCTATAGGTATTATTATAGACGTAAGTATTCCCCGTATATTAATCAGAATTATTTATACATTTCTTGACTTTATCTCCGCCCGTTTTCCGTACCTTTATCAAAACATGAACTCGTGACTAATGTAAAACAAAATTTTTTTGCGATTCCCTAAAAGCCGGTAAATCATCCGAGCGTGCCGGCCCGTCTGTATTCAAACTGAACTTAATACTATTACGTCATCAAAGGCTAAAACAATTTCGACGAAAAATCCTTTTTGAGCGGCACAAAATATTGAATATTCATGATATTCTAATACTCTAAGGAGCATCTGCCCTGTAAAAAAATTAATTGAATTCCAGCCAAAGAATTCTTATTTTGTTTATAAATATGAACGCTTAGGGCTACCTGTCCAACAGTTTGGCGTTAATGCCTTTAATGTTTTGTTTGTGTACCAACCTTTTGGTTTTTCCTATCCCATAAAAGATATAAATTTAATTATATGAAATAAGGTAGATAACAATAACGTAGACAGTCCAGATATTATGATAAGAAGGGACTGTTTCCTATTGTTATGATATCAAGTTCCAAAACTTAGTTATTGCATTCCGAAACACGGCTATACCAAAAGCATAACTCTTATGGTGCAAGTAATTGGTAAGACAGGGTTATTCTCACAGAAGGCCTTATACAGAGTCTTCTTTAGCTAAATGGCTGCAATTTCGTTTCAATATAAACTCAGTTCAGTTAAAAGTTACTCAACGCGCAATGGAGCGAGCTATGCTTGGAGTCTCTCTTAGGGATAAGATCAGAAATGATTTATCCGTAGAGAATTAAAGTTACCGACATCGCCCGCCGGATCAGCAAGTTGAAATGGCAGTGGGCTGGTCACGTATGTCGCAGAACCGATGGCCGTTGGAGCAGACGAGTTCTGGAGTGAAGACCGCGTCTTGGCAAGCGTAGCGTACGCCTTCCGGCTCGATGGACCGACGACTTGCGAAAAGTCGCTGGTGGAAGCTGGATGAGAAAGACGGAGGACCGGGATGTCTGGCGCAAAATGGGGGAGACCTATGTCCAGCAGTGGACTGCAATAGGATGAAGAGAGAGAGATAAACTCAGAGCTAAGGGCACATTAAAAAGAAAGGTGCATATCATTGCACAAATACCAAGTATTCATATTTGTTTCGAATTTCATACCTTATAACAACAAATTTCCTTAAAGCTATTAATGATTTAACAATGTGCATCAGATATCATAGCCCTTGCTTATCCAGATTATACTTACGATATCTCCAAAGTCATTCGTAAATGACGTCAACACTTTAGTATGGCAATTGTAAGTACATGTTTCTTTATTTTAGAATAAGATAAATCTATGTAGGTAGACAAATAAAAAATGACACTTGTATTGCTCCTAAGCTCAATTAAACATGTACATTTAAACATTGTGTTTTTATTATAACTGCATACATAATTAACACTAAAAGATGGTTGATTCGAAATGAGTAGCTCAAATGATAAATGAAGACAACATTGAGATGTTTTCTTCACGAAATACTATGAGATGGGCCATATATATATATATATATCGTCCAAGCCGTGTCCGGCTACGGCGACTCCTATGTGTCTAACCCAGGTCGTTGTTGTGATAGGCTCTAATGTGGCTAGCAAAGCCAAACTTCGATTTGAAAGTTCGGCTACAAGGCGAACAGAATAAATGTCCAGCAGAATTAAAAGTATAGTTGTAGGAAGGCTTCGGTCGATTCTTCCGCATTTGGCGTTTAACGTCAAGATATTCTAGACGCTTCTTTTCATAAAATTTCACGTTTTTGTGAACAGTATTACGCCACTCCGGTCTAAGACGAGCTCGCTCCTCCCAACTATCAGGCGGAATACCACAAGCAACAAGGTTGCGCTTGAGCACGTCTTTGTAACGCAAATACTGCCCGCCCTGTTTTCGTTTCCCGCTAGAAAGCTCGGAATAGAAAACTGCTTTCGGCAATCTGCTGTCGTCCATTCGCAAGACGTGCCCACACCATCTCAGCTGATGCTTCATAATGAGCGCTTCCAACCCGAACATGTCAGCACGACGCAGCACTTCCGTATTTGGAACTCGGTCTTGCCACTTGATGCGCAGAATAGACCTTAAACATTTAAGGTGAAAAATGTCTAATCGCTTGATGTCTGCCTTATAGCAGCACCACGTCTCAGCAGCATACAGTAATGTGGGCAAGACGATTGCTTTGTAAACTAATATTTTAGTTTTCAGCTTAAGGTCGTGAGAATTCCAAACACGAGCCCTAAGTTTTCCAAAGGCCGCTGCCGCACCTGCTATTCGGGCCGGTATCTCTGATGCCAAGGTGTTATCATCCCGTATTCGGGTGCCCAAGTATTTGAAGTTTGGAACTTCCTCCAGCACTGCGCCATCTAAAGTAACACGGGAAGAATCCACGTGGCATCCTCTTGGTGGTTGCTTCAATACTTGGGTTTTGCTAATGTTTACAACCAGCCCAAATCTGCGGCAAGAAGTACTTAAAGATGTTACAATATTTTGGAGGGACCCAATAGAATCAGCCATAAGAACAACGTCGTCTGCGTACAAAATATCCATAACTGGAAATGATATTACACGTCGCTTAGATCTAAGGCGAGAGATATCAAAAATGCTCTTGTCAGATCTGGACTTGATTTCTATTGAGCCATTGCAAGTCCTCGAAGCATCACGCACAGCAAAGGCGAAATATAAGGAGAACAAAGTAGGAGCCAAGACACCAGCCTTGTTTCCACGCCACGTTACAGGAAATTGCTCTGAATAGTCATTTCCATGTCGAACTCTCGCCATCATATCGTCATGAAATTGGCGTATCAAGTTGAGTAACTTTCAGGACAACCAGCTTTCTTGAGCACGATCCACAAGGCCTCACGCGGTATTCTGTCGAAAGCTTTTTCTAGGTCAACAAAGCACATGAAGAGAGGACGGTATTGCTCCAGGCTTTTTTCCTGCATTTGCTTTACAACAAAAATGGCGTCGATCGCACCTCTTCCTGGACGAAAACCACATTGAGTCTCCGAGAGTATAGTTTCTGCGTGGCGAGATAGGCGAATGTTGATAATATGGGCTAAAATCTTCCCAGCCGCTGAGAGTAGAGAGATGCCTCTGTACGAACTGCAATCAGCTATGTCACCTTTGCCCTGTACAATTTACAAATGGAAGCATCCCTCCAATCCTGCGGGACGATTTCACACTCCCATATCTTCGTAATAAGTTTGAATAGCGAGTTGTAATGTCTGGCCTCCACATTTGTATAACTCAGCCGGTAGACTATCCATCCCAGGTGCCTTAGCATTTTCATTCTTCTTAGCGCAGCAACGAATTCGTCGAAAGTTGGTGGTTCCGCTAGATCTTCTGCGGTTGGTAGGCCATCAAGAGAGTCTATGTACAACAAGTCAGTGAACTGATTGCTCGGATTCAGAACATCGCTGAAATGTTCCATCCAGCGGGCTAGAACGTCTTTTTGCTCAGTGAAACGTTGGTTTTTTTCTTTGTTGTACATTGGAGCTGTTTTCAAAGTTCGTGGGCCGAAAACAGTCTTGAGGCACTCAAAAAATTTGCCGGACTGATTAGTGTCAGCAAAAAGTTGTATTTCATTTGCTTTGTCCAACCACCACTTATCCTTGAGGGCGCGTATTTTTTTCTTAAGACTATGATGAGCTTTCCTCCGCCCAGACACATCTGATAAGAGAAGACTACTTCTGTAGTTCTCCACGAGCTTCTTGATTTCCATATCGGAATCATCGAACCAATCTTGGTTTCTTCGTTCTGATTTTCCAATTACTCGTAGAGCACAACTATGGAGATGCTCGGCAAATAAACGCCATCTCTCATCGACAGGCGTGTCTTCTGCGATGTCTGGCATATGAGTGTTAAAAGTATCATCTAGTTCTATTGATCGTTGAACATCGCGGACCAATCTTTGACAGTCCAACTTTGCTGGGATCTTGATGGCTGCTCGACGTGAGGTTTTCAATTGCAACCGCAGTTTTGATCGAACAAGTCGATGATCAGTCCAGCCCTGGGCGCCTCTCATCACACGAGTAATCAGTACCTTATAATTATAATAACTATTATATTCAGAAGTCCAATCACTTAAGCCGACATATTCTTTTATTTTATCAAAATGATATTTTTGACGTAAATCCTATATTGTATTATTCTAGCTTACACGTTCCGTCCAAATTGCTTGTATGTACTATATATATAGCATATATATGATGAATAAGACTAACCTAATTGGATTGTAAATTGGGTGTTTTTCCCTATGTTTTTGCTTACTAGAAGTATTGTTTAAATGAAATGTATAAATAAAGGGCTTCTCTAACTAATCTGTAAGAGAACAAAAAGCTTCCAAACGCCGGTATATACTCATAGATCGTAGATCAGTAAGATAAGTGGCAGAGGCTGGTCACGTATGTCGCATTACCGATGGCTGTTGGAGCAGAAAAGTTCTGGAGTGGAGGCCGCGTCTTGGCAAGCGTAGCACACCCTCGGGCCCAATGGACTGTCAACATGCAAAGTGTTGCTGGTGGGGGCTGGATGAAAAGTAGGGGGTTGAGACATTTGAGGCAAAATTGGGAAGACCTTTCAGTTGACTACAATAAGTTAAAGAGAATCTTCTCATAAATATACACTATATTTATTCTTTATTATTTGAACACATTTTTTTTATCATATTTTTATACTGTTGTTACGTTTTTATTGTCGAAATAAATACAACACGGCATTGCAGTCTCGTCTCTCGCAACCGCACAGGCAGCAGCTGAAAATCAGTGGTTTTCTCTAAGAGAACCTTTTGCTGAGAGTAATGCCTTTTGTGTTGTACACACTGTTTTGTTTTGCTTTTTTGTTTTATTCGCATGCTTTATTGTGTCTGTTATCTTTTTTTATGTCTATTTATACTGTTTTTTTCTCTTGAGCTATATTCAATTAAACGTTGTTCAAATAAACGTTTTATCTATGTATCTTATAGTGCTGTGTTACGGTAAAATAGAAAACAATCTTTGACACCCCTGCTCTTTTTGTGAGTGCCGTAAGAGGCGACTTAATGGCACCACATTTAGTAATTAAACCTAACCCTTTTATGAGCTACTGTTTTTAACAGTAGGTCCACGCTTTATGGCAAAATCTTCTCTGTCACGGATGTCCAGGGCTATCACGGGTTGAAGTAGACACAGTAAATACAGATCTTGATTAGACGTGAGATGTGAGGCTGATCCGTAAATACTAGTAAAAACTTTGTGGGTACCTTATTTTCAATCAAAGAAATCATGGGAATAGATGATGGAAATATGAAGCCTCTAGTATAAGTACTAACAATTAACGAACCAGTGGTAGCTTCATTTGACATTCATAAGTGTTCTATATGGAGCTTCCTATTCAAACTATCGCAGTCCACTGCTGGACATAGGTCTCCCCCATTTTGCGCCAGATATCCCGGTCCTCCACTTTTCTCATCCAGCTTCCACCAGCGACTTTTCGCAATTTATCGGTAGGGCCGGAGGTCGTCTACGCTTGCCAAGTTGTGGTCTCCACTCCAGAACTTGTCTAACGGCCATCGGTTCTGCGACATACGTGACCAGCCCACTGCCACTTCAACTTGCTGATCCGACGGGCTATGTCGGCTGATCTTATCCCTAAGAGAGACCACGAGCATAGCTCGCTCCATTGTAGGTATGAACCTAATTTGAATTCGTACATTTTTGATTTTGATGAACTCGCTACAGGTTTGAGCTATTTTAAGGCATCCAATTAGTAAAAAATTTGTTAACAAATATACTTTTATATACATTTTTAATGGTGGAGTGTTAAAATAATTTGTTTGTATTTCATGTATAAAAATGTCGTTGATTTGCTGGCGGAAGCTTGACGAGAAAAGCGGAGGACCGGGATATCTGGCGCAAAATGTGGGAGACCTATGTCCAGCAGTGGACTGCGATAGGTTGAATAGGAAGGTCCATATAGAACACTTATGAATGTCAAATGAAGCTTCCATTGGTTCGTTCATCGTTAGTTACTGATACTAGAGTACTGAGCACTTAATTCATATATTTAAATTGGTGTTTATTAACAATCCTGTTACTAAAATAATTTGATCACCCATCCTAAGATTAACATTGCGATAGTTTTTTGACTTGTGAGATCGTCAGTCAAGACCTTGAGGAGCAAGAATGTATAAATTTAAGGCGTCACTTCCTACCCGCTTAGTAAGATACAGGAAGTAGATGTGCAAGGGAAATATTGTTTAGAACAACTTAATATTTTTCACAAAGTCAAACTTGAAATTCGTTTATTATAGAAACTCCCCGGAAACTGCTATCAAAGTGGAATGGAGTTGCCGCCGGCAAAATACTCTGGTAAGGTATATCTTTTCGTTTTGCTTTTATGATTTTCGTCCGTTTTTATATTTTCTAAGTTTTTCACCGAAAACCATTGGTCTTGAATCTGAAGCTTGAAGAAGAAAACATGAACTGCGGATGTAAAGTATAATAAAAATCTCATCTTATTCTTGTCAAGACAGTCTGTTTTAGAAGTCAATCGTGGTGATCCTTTTAAATTACGTGTTGCCAACATTTACCAAACAGTCCGTAACTGTGTTGGTAGAGAAAAAAAATATAGATAATAAATTTAACAACAAAAAGCCGAATTTCTGAATTCTATTTGCGTAGATAATATCATATGTAACAACAAAGGCTCTGCAGACAAGTGAACCGAGCTTTTTATAACCAACAAAATTAAATATTTGCTTTACTGGATTAATTCAAAGGTTTTGTGTATTTTTATTGTATTTTGACGTCCATGAAGTTTACAAAGCCTTAATCGAATAAATGTACATATATATTTTACTCTGAATTGATTACTTGATTTTCATATTGGCTAACATAGCTAAGCAATTACCTACCGCTCTAGCATGCTATCGGATTGATGACTATCTTTGAAATACACATTTCCTCCGAGAAAAATTGCCTCCGAGATTTACAAGTGACTTTAATTTAATTGGTAGTTTTTAATCGTCAATAAATCCAATATTCCAATATTTATGAATTATGATGTATGTAAATTATAACTCCACTAGTTAAATGTTTATAGTAAAATACATGAAACGATAATTTAAGAGCTTTATTGCTAATTCCTTTTAATTTATATCGCTTGTAGGATTGTTTATAATAAAACATTTTGTTCTGTAGTATCTCCATAGTCTTCCTATTTGCTATCCACTTCGGGAACTAAAGGAAGGAAGAGCGTGTGTAAAGATTTATCTTTGCGAGAGTTCTGTAAAATACGCCGCCCAACCTAGGGCGATGTGTACTTTGAGTAAACAAAGATTTAGATTTGCCATGATATTCTAGCATTAAATTATATTGGTTCAATGAGTAATAATATAAATAAATATCCACTGACATTCACACAGCGCCATCTAGCCCCAAGTTAAGCGTGAAGCCTGTATTATGGGTACTAAACAACGGATAAACATACATACATACATATTTTTTTTGTAAATACATACATATTATACATAGAAAACACCCAATAACATGACAACAATAACATGATAACAATATGATGGAAATGTCTTTAAAAAAAACCAAAACAATATGTTTTCATTGACGACGCATGTGGTGTAATTGGCTACTACACCAAGGGTTTCGGATTCGATCTCCGGGCAGTACATTGGGTACATGGACATGTCTTTTTGTCACAGTTCATCCGTTGTTTATAACGGGCTTTTTTATTTCATAGGGAGCAAACGAGCTAGAGAGTCACCTGATGGAAAGTGATCATCGCCTCCCATGAACAACGGAGACACCAGAAGTGTCACTAAGAATTTATTTTATCTTCTTCAACATTGTGGCTCACAGTGGATATTATTGTAGTTGAAGAGCCTGGCACTTTTTATATCGAGCCTGATGACTCTCTATCTTCCAACCTATCGGAGTCCCCTGCTGGACATAAATCTCTCCCATTTTGCGCCAGATATCCCGATTCTTTGCTTTTTCATACAGCTCCCACCAGCAACCTTTGTCAAGTCCAATTTCCACCGAGCCGGACGGAATTCGTGCTATTTGGTAGGTACTGACGACCCATTTGGTGTAGCGATTGAGATGTCGGCAGCTTCACCAAGGGTTCCGTTTTCGATCCCCGGGCAGTACAAACATTTGTGTGCATGAACATGTCTGTTTGTAATGGTCTCGGTGTTTTCTATGTATAATATGTATGTATTTACAAAAAAAAAGTATGTTTATCCGTTGTTGAGTACCCATAATACAGGCTCACGCTTAACTTGGGGTTAGATGGCGCTGTGTCAATGTCAGTGGATATTTATTCATTATTTTTTTACTTTTTATCTTATTATTAAAGCATAACTCCATAATTTCCCACTTCACTGAATCTATTGCTAACTCTAAATATGTATATAAAGGACAGCACAAACAGTTCTTTTGTACTTGATTTATCAAAGCAGCATCTGTCACACAGAGTCAAAGATTCGCATGACTACAAAGAGGCGATGATCAAGTGAACGCGAAAAAGATTAATGATGTCAAATAGAAATGTTTTGACTTACAGAAGCGAAACTATTGGAAATACGATGCTATTATTTGTCGTAAGAAACCAAAATGGCTGTTTAGATATTTTAACTGCCTGTACGGTATAGACGTTGTTTAAAATGCTGCTAGAATTGGGGTTACAGGTCCAAGTAGTGATAGTAACAAAGAATTTGAAGTCACCGAGAACATTTAAGCAATGATATTCTGTATATATAAAGGTAGATACGCCACCCGTGCCTCAAAAACGAACCGCCAAAGAGAATACAGTTTGTAGGCTTTTGTTTAGGTAAATGTACGCTGATTAGAAATATGTGTATGTGTGCTGTCGTTGCATTCGGAACACTTTTTACGATTGTGTTGTGAGCATATTACGAATCTATACTTTAAACATAATTGTATTTAGGTATTTTTCATGGGAAAATAAAAATTATAATTCAACATGTAGAAAACATCTTACGCGAGTACCGGAGTCGCAAAACGTCTATATTCCAAGCTTTACCTCAACAGACGATCTATCCGATACCGACCTCCGTAGATCCGCAGCGGTCGTAAAGTTTGTCAGATCCACCGCATTTGTCGCATGCCGTAACCTGATTAAGGACGGTCGCATTTCACGGCGATATCGGCTTCGGCTCTGATCGCGGCCATTTTACAGCACGCGAGACACGGCAAAATGGCAGCGGACGAACGGCCATCTTGATTTCTGTAAATATTTTAATCTTTTTAGTTCGTACCTATATAATACAATAAATAAGAAACTATGTACTATTCTACATCAGGGCATTAATTCCCCTCATTTTAAAACACATTATACGTCCCCATCAAGGGGCACGAGCCTAACTATAACGGGTGTATAGGCCTTAGTCGTCCACGCCAGCCCAGTGCGGATTGGGTCACCCACAACTTTTGAACCTCTTCACTGGCGTGCACAGGTTTCCTCACGATGTTTTCCTTCACCGTAAGGGCGTCGAATAAACGAACTTTAGATAAAAAAATAGAAAATACATTGGTACGTGTCGGGATTTGAACCTCAGCCCTCCCGGTATGAAGGCAACAGTCACACCATTGAGCCACCGACGCTCTTATTATTTATTTATTATTTATGATAAACTAAATCACGCTCACAGGTTTCGAAAATGGCGGCTCAATATACGTTGTATGGCCTATAATTAAAAAAATCATTACAACCTGGCCGTCTTCAAGGCAAGAGTGAATAGGCTGTTTCTAGACGGGCCCGATCCATCCTCGGCCGCATCATCACCTACCATCAGGGGAGATGACGGTCAAATGGCCGTCTATAGAAGATAAAAAAAACGTGGAGCGTCCCTTAAAGTTATCATCTCGATTTACTATCGTTCCTCTAAGAGTAGCAAGTGGGGTGTGCATCAGTCAGGCTCGTCCCGGACGTGTATGGATGCCGCTCGGACAGTCCGGGCGCTGGCGTGCTTTGCGGACACACTACACCCCGAGGATTTTCGGAGCTTTGTTGAATGAACGACTGCCTGCTTGTTACATCGCATGCGATTTATAATTTTATTCTTTAAATCTCTGTATGTACTATGTATTTTTGAGTGTGTGTATGTGTGTGTGAATTTAAAACTGCTTTCCATGGGCCTTAATGGAATTTATGATACCTATTTGATGACGCACCCAGTACGGTTGAGTATTCCATACATTCGCAAAGCAAACAGTTTAATACTTCAAAGCATCTTGTAAACTTATCATCACGATTTACTATCGCCCCTTTAAGAGCAAAGCAAGCGGGACGTTCATCAGTCAAGCTTGTCCCGGACGTGTATGGATGCCGCTCGGACAGTCCGGGCGCTGGCGTGCTTTGCGGACACACTACACCCCGAGGATTTTCGGAGCTTTGTTGAATGAACGACTGTTTGCTTGTTACATCGCATGCAATTTATAACTTAATTGTATTGAAAGTACTTTTAGGGTTTGAATATTTAAATCTCGGTATGTACTGTGTATTTTTGAGTGCGTGTCTGTGTATGAATGCGATCATGCGTACGTGAGTGCTTGTTAGTGTGTATGTGTGTTTGAATTTAAAACTGCTTTCCATGGGCCTTAATGGAATTTATGATACCTATTTGATGACGCACCCAGTACGGTTGAGTATTCCATACATTCGCAAAGCAAACAGTTTAATACTTCAAAGCATCTTGTAAACTTATCATCACGATTTACTATCGCCCCTTTAAGAGCAAAGCAAGCGGGACGTTCATCAGTCAAGCTTGTCCCGGACGTGTATGGATGCCGCTCGGACAGTCCGGGCGCTGGCGTGCTTTGCAGACACACTACACCCCAAGGATTTTCGGAGCTTTGTTGAATGAACGACTGTTTGCTTGTTACATCGCATGCAATTTATAACTTTATTGTATTGAAAGTACTTTTAGGGTTTGAATATTTAAATCTCGGTATGTACTGTGTATTTTTGAGTGCGTATCTGTGTATGAATGCGATCATGCGTACGTGAGTGCTTGTTAGTGTGTATGTGTGTTTGAATTTAAAACTGCTTTCCATGGGCCCGAATGGAATTTACGATATCTATTTGATGGCGCACCCAATACGGTTGAGTATTCCATATAATCGCAAAGCAAACAGTTTAATAATCCAAAGCATCTTGGAAACTTATCATCACGATTTACTATCGCCCCTTTAAGAGCAAAGCAAGCGGGACGTTCATCAGTCAAGCTTGTCCCGGACGTGTATGGATGCCGCTCGGACAAACCGGGCGCTCGCGTGCTTTGCGGACACACTACACCCCGAGGATTTTGAAAGCTTTGTTGAATGAACGACTGCCTGCTTGTTACATCGCATGCGATTTATAATTTTATTCTTAAAATCTCTGTATGTACTATGTATTTTTGAGTGTGTGTATGTGTGTGTGAATTTAAAACTGCTTTCCATGGGTCTTAATGGAATTTATGATACCTATTTGATGACGCACCCAGTATGGTTGAATATTCCATACATTCGCAAAGCAAACAGTTTAATACTCCAAAACATCTTGTAAACTTATCATCACGATTTACTATCGCCCCTTTTAGAGCAAAGCAAGCGGGACGTTCATCAGTCAAGCTTGTCCCGGACGTGTATGGATGCCGCTCGGACGGTCCGGGCGCTCGCGTGCTTTGCGGACACACTACACCCCGAGGATTTTCGGAGCTTTGTTGAATGAACGACTGCACGTTGTTTCATCGCATGCGATTTATAATTTTATTCTATAGTACTCTTAAATCAACAATAAACAAGATGCACAACCACTCAAAAAGTGTCCGCGGCAAAAGTCTGCCCATCGCGTCAGTTGGGCACAATTCATAATCGCGTCGCACGCTACATGTTTATTGACATAGTAGTATGCCCGTGCTTTTGATTTTGTACTCTTTCTATGACGCGTCAAATTTAAATTCTAAAGCCTACAATCACTATACGTTTGTTACATGCGGCTCGGACTGACGTTTCTTCGTTAGTCATTGTATATCTGAGTGTGTACTACGATAGTGTGTGTGTATGTGTGCGTGTGTATTTGTGTGTGTAAGAGAAAGAGTGAAAAAAAATGTGCGTTCCTTGGGTTTAATGATACATAGTAATTATATAATAATAGATACGGTTGAGTATTTTACACATTCGCAATGCAATCAATTTAATACTCGAAAGCATCTTGTAAACTTATCGTCTCAATTTACTTTGGTTCCTCTAAGCGCAAAACAAGCGGTGTGTGCATCAGTCAAACTTGTCCCGGACGTGTAAGGACGACAGTCCGGCGCGCGCATGCTTTGTGTACACTGTGCCGAGGATTTTTAGGACTTTGTTGAATTAACGGCTGTCTTTGCGTATTGTATTGTGCACTATTTGTAAATGTTATTTTAGTTTTTAAATCTTAGTATCTACAAGTAATATTTGAAAAGCTTTGGCTTAAAATTTGACAGTAATACCACCAAACTTTGCTATTATCTAGCACCAGTGGCATGCACCCCATATATGTAAATAAGCAGTGCATACCCAGTGCGTCCAGACAACCTGGAAAATCCCGAATATATTAATTAAATGATTCCCACGTATTGGCCCATTTCCCTCTACAGATTTGGAACCATAGGCGATCTGCTGTCATCAACAGCAGTCAATTTGACAAAAATGAAAATTATTTATTGTTTTTGGAATAAGTGTCACTCACTTTACATACGCTACTCATTATCTCTGTGCACGCTACTGCTTAACACCCAATGCCCTAAGCAGATGTTCGAGTTCACCCTAGAACGCTTTTGTGCTCGAAGCATATTTTTTTTTCATAGAAGAGCGTCGGTTGCTCAATTGTGTGAACTGTTACCCGGTAGGGCTGAGATTCAAATCCAGCCACGTTTGTTTTCGAATTTCGAAATTATTCACGTATGTACGTTATCCGACGTTTTTATAAAACTTTTAATAATAACGGAATCATCTTCCTTTTCAGACAATCAGGTGTTTCAGCCTTTCATTTCCTAACTAAACTGGAAACCGATCGCATACGTGACATTAACTATGTGATCTTCCGTAAGATTCGTACCCACGACCCCAGCTCGCGCAATGGTAGAAAATCATCGGTTACAACTCACAAGACTACTAGACACTTTTTGTGTATTGAATATAAAAACGTACCTATTATTGCGTGTTTAAATGCGTAATTGCATGATGGCAAGTTTAAGTAAGTAAAAATGTGAATGATTGTGTTGACAGTAGGTACTCAGTTTTAAAAACGAACCTGTATATTATCTAACTGCTCGTTTTGAAACTTATGACATGACTATAGTCTTTTTAAACAAAAAACTAGTTAACTAGTCAATGGAACTCGTGTGTGTTCTGCGTGATAAATAACCATCTAGTTGGAGAGCCGGTCGTATAAAAATGCTATATTTTTTGAATATTTAAAAATAAATAAGTCTGTTACTCTCCTACCGGAAGAGGTGAGGTTGAGATCCCGCCACGTACCTATGTATTTTCGAAAAAATATATGTACGTAATCCGACGCTCTTACGGTGAAGGAAATCATCTTGAGGAAACCTGCAAACGCCTGCGAAGAGATTCCAAGATTGTGCGTGAAGTCGTCCAAGCCGCACTGGGTCCGTGTGAACGGCTAAGGCCTAATCACCCTATACGGGTAGGCTCGTGCCCTCGGTGGGGACGATTAATGGGCCGATGATGATGATGTTTATGTGTTGTTCAGTACCCATATTACGGGCTGTTTTTAGTTTGGAGCTAGATTGCGCTGTGTGATTGTCACTGAATACGTAAGGCAACCTTTAAAGTTGTGTCGTTTGAAATGAGTATTGACCACTTATAGAGTATTTCCATTAATTTTATTTCGTTTTTCGATCTCCTCAAAGCACTAAAGTCACGATAAACCCCTTTGAAAGTTTGAAAAATTGATATTCCTATCTTTACCCCCGACTTGTCACCTTTGAATAGTCGATACTATAAAATATACCTACAACCTATCTGAAAACATTCTTTTATTTTCGAATTCTAAATTCAAAAAGGTGAAAATGGCATATATTTTTTAATAATCGCGAAAGGTTCGCTAACAACACGACTGAAAAGGCAGCCGTCATATTTATTTATTATCTTTATATAAATATATAGATAAAAGCCTGTGCCCTTCAGTGGGACATTACATGCAAATTTTAATGATAGAAATCTTAGCATAAAAAAAACCACACATGCACTGCGATAAAAATGAAACCAGATACCTTCGCCACAGAATATTGTGTTCGTGATGAATAAATGCGGTCGAAGTTTGTGATTAATTACCCGAGTCCCTTATAAGAGAAACTTCTATCATATTACCTTGGAAGTTTGGCCATAGAGCAAGTGATTTTGGGCTATTGTAATATAAGATGACCCATCTGGTGTAATGGTTGAGACGTCGGCTATAATCAAGGGTTCGGGCTCGATACTCGGGCATTACAAACTGCGGTGCATGATCGTGTCTGTTTGTATTGGTCTGGGTGTTTTCTATGTATATATGGAGAAAAAATATATAAATATATACCCGTTTTTTAAGTACCCGTATTACAGGCTAATTCTGGGGCTTGATAGCACTGTGTGAATGTCAGTGGGTATTTATTTATTGATATTATTTGATGCCCAAGGTAGTAAGAGCACAGGATTATATACTTAGTGCAGAAGTCAGTCAGCACGCTAATTTATTTATCATATATTTTTAACGCTTTTCTTATATTGTTAGTGTACAAGACGGTCAGGACGCTCACTTGACAGTAAGCGATACGCCTAACCACGACAGAGTGGGATTGAAGGAGACCAAGATCGCATAGACAGTTAATATTCTCCATCAATGCCGCACTGCGCCCGACATTCGAGACAACAGCTACAATCTGTTGTCTCCGGTTTCTTATACCCGGTAATTTTACTAGCTACAGTAATTTTGCCGTCAAACCTAAACACAGAAGTGCAAAACACTTCTATTTGACAAGACGATAACTGGCACTACGGTGGTACCTAATTAGACAACTCAGTATCAAGTCTACCACCTTGTTAAAAACTTACTAATTAATCAATAATTTCAGTCTGAAATTGGCTCCAAGTATAAAATCGTATGCCATACGTTTCTAGATCAGTTCCCGCAAATCGATTCCGATCTCTATTTCTATGGCCTGCCCTTAATAAATAGTTCACGTAGAACGTTCCTCTCTTAATTCGCTCTAGATTGAATAGCGTAAGATTTCTCCCGTGTCTTGCTTATATAAGTGTTATTTCTACGCGTCTGTTGAATATCCAACGCCATACAATCAACATTACAAGCATTTTCCCGGTCCAATTGCAACTCTAGTCTCGATAAAATAGAATCGAGATTGGCGCACCGCATTCGAGGTGCTAGTAAATGTGTGTTTTTTGCTCCACTGCGCCTTTTCCAAACATTTTTAGGCGAGAAAAAGAAATCTTATGTACCTAACGGTGTAACGAAGTTGCTTACGCCTACGGCACATATATGGAAAAATAACGAACCAGAACATAATATGAAAAATTCTAAACAATAATGTTTCGAGTTTGGTGTTTTCTATATGTAATATGTATATATTTACAAAAAAAATGTAGTTAAGTATTTTTATCAGTTGTTTAATACCCGTAATATCTTCACGCTTACCTTGGAGCTAGATGACGCCGTGTGAATGTCAATGGATATTGGTTCGTTTATATTTCATCATCATCAGCTCATTAAACGTCCCCACTGAGAGGCACGAGCCTACCCGTATAGGGTGTAAGTCCTTAGTCGTCCATGTCCGATATCACCATGCTTACTAGACTAAATTATTTTTGCACCAGATATTTCGGTCTTCCGATTTCCACATATAGCCTTTACCCACAATATTTCGCAAGTCATTGGTCGACCAAAAAGCTTAGTTACCACACTACGCTTGTCAAGTGGCCACTTCAAAACTAGTCTGCTCAAGCACTCACGGGGCCTGTGACTCTGGTGATTGGTAACTACTATTTCAACATTACCTTCTTGAGCTATTGAAGGGATTAAGAGCATTACTTGCAAAGAGTTAGCCGGTCACCAAATTCTAACAAAAGTTGACTCAGGCTCCGGAATACATGGTCAAGGCATTTTAAATCCCGTTTCGAGCTTCTTCCACAAGAGAAAAAAAAAAAAGTTATTATAGCAATCGAGATCTGACCATTAGCATAAAAATGTTGTATTTTTATGCTAATGGTCAGTAAACGCGAAAAAATAAAGTCTTCGGATATCATCATCATCAGCTCATTAAACGTCCCCACCGAGGGGCACGAGCCTACCCGTATAGGGTGATTAGGCCTTAGTCGTCCACGCGGACTCAGTGCGGATTGGACGACTTCACACACAACCTTCGAATCTCTTCGCAGGCGTGCATGAAGGTTTCCTCACGATGTTTTCCTTCACCGTAAGAGCGTCGGATAACGTACATATATTTTTCCAAAATTCGAAAATACATTGGTACGTGTCGGGATTTGAACCTCAGCCCTCCCGGTAGGAAGGCGACAGTCCACACCACTGAGCCACCGACGCTCTCACTCGCTCGCTTCGGATATATTCAAACATAATTTCTTTTAAATAATTGAATTCGTACACATCATAACATAAGCGAGATTCAAGGTTAACAACGGTGCTAATAGCGCCATCTGTTGGCGCGGCCGATGAAACTTCACAATGCTTAATTCGAGTACTGTATTACTCCAAGTTCGCAGTATATTGAAACGGTTCCATAACAGATTGCAGCGGCCATCGGCTATTGGTCTCTAAGTAATGGGTGTTAATAATTTGTTATTGAATTGGGGCCTGGCGCGTAGCCAGTTGGCTGCTCAGTGATTCTACGCACAATATGTGTATCGATATTCATACAAACAATTTACTTAATTGTTATTTAATGGAGTGTCGATGCTCAATGGTGTGGACTGTGCACTCCTGCCGGGAGGCTGTGCTTCAAATCCCGCCACGTACCAATGTGTTTTCGAATTTTCGAAAATATATGTACGTTATCCGATGTTCTTACGGTGAAGGATAACATCGTGTGGAAACCCGCTCACGCCTGCGAAGAGATTCAAAGGTTGAAGTCGACCAATCCACATTGGGCCCGACGACTAAGGCCTAATCACTCTATCCGAGTAGGCTCGTGCCCCTCGACCCTTAATGAGCTGATGATAATGACTAAACAATTAACGTTACCGAAAAGCACAAAGGCAAAACCTTAATAAACAAGCGCTACAAATCCTAGTAACGTAGCTTTAGCAATTTTAAAGCCTTTTTGTTGGACCCAATGGCTGAATTATATTTCTGCTTCAACTCCTCAACATACGATTCCCCAGTCTCCGGGCATCAATCCATGCAGAATGCTTAATGTGCAGTCTTCCTACAGGAACGGGTAAACCAAGGTCAACTACGACCACCAACGGGTATTGTGGTGGTTCGGATGTAAATTTGTTAATAGCAGGTCCAACAAAAGTATATATAAGTATGTTTATACGTTGTTTAATACCCATATTGAAGGCTAAATGATTAGTTTGAACTAGATGTCGCATGTGAATGCCAGAGGATGTTTATTATTTTTTAATAAGTACGTTGGAAGCTTAACTAGTTTCCTTTGGTTGTAATGATATATTAGTCAAACTGTATTGTATGTTTAATACTAAAAAAATAAAACACAAAAACAATCATCATTCTATAGTATTTATGAAGACAAAAACCTAAATAGTTATTCTCTTGGAATAAAATCCACAAAAAGCTCTTCCCCGGGCATGAACAATAAGGATCTTTTTTCGATTTCTATCTCAGATGGTTTCTTCGCGTTCAACTTGGGCTTGATTTTGTATTTCATGATAATTGAAGCTAAAGCGTACCACATTGATCTGAAAGCGAAGCGTGTACCTGCAAAATATTTAATCAATTAATATACCTTTATATTAAAAACAGGGAACTCTTTCCTATTTGCGTGAGCGGCACGTTACGGGTCCTCTAATAACTAAGGCATGTCCTTTAAACGAGGTTTGAAAAGAGCTTTTCCTCTTGATAGGCCGCGCAAGCAAGCTTTGCCCTCGGTACTGCATTTGTCCATGTGCGGCGGTCACCGTTTTCCATCAGATGGACCGCTCGCTGGTCTGCCTAAGCAATAAAAAAACATATACTATGTTAACCCTAAGCCTAGTTCGAGTCTCACCCTGGGACGTCTTTAGACTGGTTTATGATTTCATGTGTTTTTTACGTATTAGCTACGTCAGCCGCCGATGCGGCGGCGATAGTGATAGGATCGTCTGAATCGTCTAGCACGTCCCATGGCCACCGACGAAGTGATCTATTAGCTGGGCCTTTTGCCTACTATGCAGCTTTGCGTTACAAGAAAAGAGTCATTTTTTCGATTTTGTTACAATTGTAAGAAAAGGAATTGTGGCTTTTATTCATCCATCATCATTATCAGCTTATGAAACGCCCCCACCGAGGGGTCGATGAAAAACAAATTTTGAGTTTCAGTTCAATGTATGGGGATCCCCAAAATATTTTTTTTAAGTTTCTTATTAAAACCTAATAGCGGTTCAAAGAATACATATACGTTCAAAGTTTGAACAGAGTAGTGCTTATAGTTTTGGAGAAAAAAGGGGTTGTGTTATTCGGACGGACGGACAGACAGACTTCACGAATCTATAAGGGTTCCGTTTTTTGCAATTTGGCGACGTGTATGTCTAAAAACTAGTAAAATTTATTAGAACTTGAACTTTTACACAAAAGAAACCATTGGTCACATTTAAGCGAACATTGTCTGCAGACTGTAGTAACTATGTCAACCGAGAAAACCCCGATTAAAAAATTATTTGTCCTACGCGATAGTCGTCTCTATCACAAAGTGATGTTTGTTTAGTAAGAAGCTAGCAACTGTTTTTTTTTTATTTAGTATTTTTAATGATGAAGGCGTTTTTTTTATATATACGAGGTTCGAAAGTCAATTTCGTTTCGGAGTTGGCAACACTGGCGCAAACCCGCATGGCAGGAAAAACCCCTAAGTCATAGCTCCCCCTTACCGATGCAACTCCTTGGACCCTCCCCAAAAGGCATGTAGGTGAAAGGCTTCATCAGCTTCTGATTTTCCGGCATGAACCGGTCCGGTATAAACTTCTCCGGTTCCGGGAAGAATTCCGGGTCGTTGTGAAGGCCGTAGTCGTTCACGTAAACGACAGTTCCCGCGGGAATGGTGAGGTTTTCGTCGATCTTGTAATCATTGCTTGCGACCCGATCTAGCCAGGCCAATGGTGGATATTTCCTTAATGTCTCTGCAAAAAAGTCATCGCTTAATAGAAGGAAATGGGGTGCCAGGAGTCAAAATTACCTGTATGTTTAATAAAAATAAATATCCACTGACATTCACACAGCGCCATCCAGTCCCAAGTTAGGCGTGAAGCCTGTATTATAGGTACTAAACAACGGATAAACATACTTAGATTTTTTTTGTGTTTTGTGTGTTTGTTTGTAGGTAAGGTTTTTGTAAATACATACAAAGTATACACAGAAAACACCCAGACCATAAAACAGACACAAATGTTTGTACGGGGGAACGAACCCGAAGCCCTTAATGTTGCAGTCGACGTCTCAACCACAACACCTAAGGGTCGTTTAGGACATTGCAAGAATCACCACTCTTCAACACTGGTAGACATTGGTTCTTCTCCATTTTGCGACCTTTGCAAGTCATCGGTTTGGGGGTCCTACGCTACACTTGCCAAGACGAGTTCTCCACTCGAGAACTCGTCTGCTCCAACGACCATCTGTTCTGTGACATACATTACTGGCCTACTGACAAAATTAATATCTATTTATCGTACAATGTATGAAAAATTATGATACGGATGGAGGGTTAGTACCTATATCAGATATATAGAATATAACGTCCCGTAAAATAGAAGGTTCAACACTTTTGTGTTTCTTTGTAGCTAGTAAAATTACCAGATATGGAAGTCATAACATTGGTCTTCTCGGGTAAATGGCACAGGGTAGGCTGCATTTATTAATTTCTTACAACACTGCATTGGTCATGGTCAGACGTGTTACTTAACACCAGGTGAGCGAACTGACCGTCTTGTTCAGTTTATGTCAATAAAAATACTAAAGGGTATATTGTTACCTTTAATAACCGAGTTCAGATAAGGCAGCTCTGAAAGAATAGTTCCATTAAATTCCTGATCGCCAAGTTTGTTCTTTGCTTGAAGAAGTTCGTCGTAAAGTTTTTCCTAAAAAAATTCATTTTCATGTTAGAAAACAGATGAAGGATGTTACAGAATAGAATCTATTAGATATCACTAGTATTAAAACACTATTTAGAATGTCAGTGTTATTAATTTAATTTTCATAAAAAAAGCCTACCCGTATAGGGTGATTAGGCCTTAGTCGTCCACGCGGGCCCAGTGCGGATTGGACGACTTCACGCACAACCTTTGAATTTCTTCCCAGGCGTGCATGAAGGTTTCCTCACGATGTTTTCCTTTACCGTAAGACCGTCGGATAACGTACATATATTTTCGAAAATTCGAAAACTCATTGGTACGTGTCGGGATTTGAACCTCGGCCCTTCCGGTAGGAAGGCGACAGTCCACACCATTGAGCCACCGACGCTCTACGGGTTGACGGGTAGGCTCGTGCCGCTCGGTGGGGACGTTAATGATGACTGATGATGAAAACAATAAGAAAATTCATAAAAATAAATACAAAGAAAAAATAAAGGTTAGTATACATTTTAAGTAACGAACTTAAGGCTTGTACTCTTAGACAAACACTTAATTATAATAATTTAGTTTTCTTTAAGTATAGTACCTTATAGAAATTGCATTGGTATATAACAATTAAGTTCAATTTTAAATGTTCAGTGATTATTTATTTGAAATCTATTGGCTTTAATTTCCCATTGTAGGGATCTGGGGGGCAACCGCCATCTAGCATTACTATAATGACAGCTCAGCATTTTCGTGCCAGAAAAGGCGATTGAAATATTGTCTTAAGAGATGGCAGTAGGCCCAAAGACTTCCTAGAGGGTATGACAGTCTATGGCCCGTATTCCAGAACGTGACTCAACGTTGATCTTTACTTAAATTGAGTTAGAAAGGGATGGTGCTATGTATCGTATATCCCTTTCTCAGTCTACTTAAGTGAATATCAATGCTTGAGTCTCGTACTAGAATACAGGCCTAAGTGTAGTATAGTGCCCGACTACCTTCAAAATAAATATCAATCGAAATATGAAATCTTAATATTATTACCTGAGCATCTGGCAAGAAAGCTATTTCATAGGTTAGAAAGGCCAAAATACAAGCGGATGTATCAAATCCACCTTGGAGGAAAACAGCAGCTTGAGCTATCACCAAGTCGTCGTCCATAACTGTAGACAAATAAACTGATATATACTGACATTTACACCGCGCCATCAAGCCCCAATTTCAACAGGGAGCTTCTATTATTGTTACTAAGCAAAGAATAAGCGTCGGTGGCTCAATGGTGTGGACTGTTGCCCTCTTACCGGGAGGGCTGAGGGTCAAATCCCGTCACGTACTAATGTGTTTACGAATTTTCGAAAATATACGTTACGTACGTACGTATACGTACGTGTACGTTATCCGACCCTCTTACGGTGAAGGAAAACATCGTGAGGAAACCTGCGCACGCCTGCGAAGAGATTCAAAGGTTGTGCGTGAAGTCGTCCAATCCGCACTGGCCCGCGTGGACGACTAAGGCCTAATCACCCTATATGGGTAGGCTCGTGCCCCTCGGTGGGGACGTTTAATGAGCTGATGATGATGAAAGAATACACATAGCTATCCCACCAAAAATATTTTATGTAAAATGTCAAGACGACCACATAAGGTTTACGCTGTGAAAAGACGTCAGATCTCATGTAGAGCCAAGTTTCTGAATCTACGTGGCCTAACTATACCGCCCTAACTTCAACAAATTTTAAATAATCAGTAATATTCCACACACTTGCTGTAATAGCAAACTTCTCAAACATTACACCACTTGGGTTGTAATGTGAAATACACTTGAATTTAGAGAAAGTGTTCTCTAACGTTTAATCGACAAAAGTATTTAACATAACTGATATATATTGTAAATAGCTTCATAGGCTCATCTCTTAGCAAAAATGTTAAAGCAAACTCAAATGCAGTGAATGGCCAATAACTATGGGAACACGTTTTAATTATTATAACGTTGTTCCCCGTGGTATAAACCGAGGTAAAAGATATTGCCCCGTAGTAAAAAATAGCCTAAAATCGCTTAGTTAAGTCAGTTTAAAGCGTGTAAATCACGCGACGCGCGGAACAACTTTATTTTTCTAAATAAAAAGATAGGTCTAAAATAAAGTAACCTAAGTTTTCCTTGTTACATCGGCTTCCTGTCTACATCTGTCCAGCTTCAGAGATTTCCCGGAACCAACAGACAGACAGACAAACATTTAAAAAAAATACATTTTGAAGAAAAATTACATTAAGTTAATTTTATTTACTTAGGCACCAACTAAAGGTTTAATATGAAACATTAGTGATCGCCGTTTATGACGTATTAAAAAAAACTACACACCAGTAATTGTTCAAACTAAATTTCGTTGTTAGATTTTATGTTTATGTACATATATATTTTTAAATTTTATCAACCCCATAGTTTAGAAATTAGAGGGGAGGGGGGACACACTTTTTTCAACTTTGAAAGTGTCTCTCGCACAAACTAATGAATTTATAAAAAAATGATATTAGAAACCTCAATACCATTTTTAAAGATCTACACATTGATACCCATTTGGTGTTGCGGTTGAGTGGTCGGCTGCAACACCAAGGGTTCCGGGTTCGATCCCCGGGCAGTACAAACATTTGTGTGCATGAACATGTCTGTTTGTAATGGTGTTTTCTATGTATGATATGTATGTATTTACGAAAAAAAATGTATTTAAGTATATTTATCCGTTGTTTAGTACCCATAATACAGCTTCACGCTTAATTTGGGGCTAGATGGCGCTGTGTAAATGTCAGTGGATATTTATTTATTTTATTTATTTATACCCCACACCTGGGGTTGCGATGACAAACAATAATTTGAGTTTCAGTTCAATGTATAGGGAACCCCTAATTATTATTATTTTTTTCCAGTTTCTTATTAAAACCTAATAGCGGTTACCAGAATACATATACTTACAAAGTCTGAATAGTTTAGTGCTTATAGTTTCGGAGAAAAAGGGGTTGTGTTATTCGGACGGACGGACAGACAGACAGACAGACTTAACGAATCTATAAGGGTTCCTTTTATTGCTATTTAGCTACGAAACCCTAAAAACGATTATCTCAATATTTAATATTCAACAGACACTCCAATTTTATTTATGTATAGATAACAATGAGCAAACGTATAATTTATTATTTACAAATACGAAACCTTCATTATTGTTTTTGGCATCTTGTTGCATCTTCAATAACGCCGCGAGTAAATCATTAGATTCCGTGATGTTGGCTCCACGACCGGCCGCTGCGGCTTTGTATACCTTCCTGAAGAAAGCCATTGATTTCCTTGGGTAGAATGTGAATCTGAAATGCGTGTCCAATAAGATATTATTTTGTTTTATTTTTTATTTGGGTAAAAAAACAATGTAGAACAATATTTGCTTACAAATAACATGAAAACAGTGCTATTTCTAAACCAGTATCATTTAGCACAGATTAATAAATACGTAGTGAATAGAGAGTGGCAACAACTACTTATAACACACTTATTCTACACAAATTGTACACAAATGATGACATTATTCTGCGAAATCGTTCCATAATAGTAGGTACTTTTATTAACAAAGTAGTTAAACACATAACACATTTATATAAGTAAACGGGACGGTCATTGCGCTCACCTGGGGTATATGCTTGAACGTGGCAGATGAAGTGTTAAAGAAAATTAATAACAGTAAGTAGCCATTATTTGCCATCACCTGAGGCGACAGATGTTAGGTCTCTTATACCCATTAATTTTGCTAGCAACAGTGCCCTAGTACCGAAACACGAATGTGAAAAACACTCCTATTTCATGGAACGATAACTGGCGCCGCGGCGCTGTAGCTAGTTTAATTACCGGGCATAAGAGACCTAACCTCTGTTGTCTCGGGGGACAGGAACAGTGCGGCGTTAATGGAGGACAGTAACTGTCTATCAGTTGTGTCTTTTGTCGCTCTGTCGTAGTTAGGCGTATCATTTACCATCAGGTGAGCGTCTAGACCGTCATGTACACATATCACAACAAAAGTGTATAAGTTTTTTCCCTTTTTTTAAATAAATATCTATACATATATATAAATATATATACATAAATATTATACATGGAAAACACCCCGATCATTACAAACAGACATGTTCATGCATACAAATGTTTGTACTGCCCGGGGATCGAACCCGGAACCCTTGGTATTTTGTTATTTTCATAGTGTCATGTCGTATGGTCTACTGTTGTGGGGCTCGGCTGGCGACATTAATACAACATTTGTGCTACAAAAAAGAGCTATTCGTTTTATCTACAACCTTAGACCACGTGACTCTCTTAAGGAACTTTTTAAAGAAATAAATATAATGACTGTAGCATCGCAATATATTTATGAAATTTAATTTATGTTCGTAAATACTATAATACCTTTAAGAAAAATTGTGATTCACACAATTTTAATACTAGGAATAAAAACAAACTTGCTGTTCCGGACTTGAGACTACATAAAATAGGTAAATCTTTTATAGGAAGACGTATAAAGTTTTTCAATAAGGTACCGCAAAATATTGTAGAGTTGCCCTTTTATATGTTTAAAGTTAGAATCAAACAACACCTTTCTAAAAAAGGGTACTACACTATTGACGAATATTTATGTGATAAAAATCTGTGGTCTTAAACTGTTCAGCTATTTCAGTGTTTATGATATATTGTAACATTAAGGAATTGTTTTTAAAAAAGGCAACACTGTTGAGTTTTCTTGGGTGCTTCTTTTCAACAGGCCAAACCACTGAAGCGCTTTTTTTTCAAAGCATCTAAACTCATATTTTTAGTTTAGTATTTAAATCGTTTTTTATTATATTTTTGTATATTTCTTGACGTTCATAAGTGCTTTTTGTAAGCCTAATTTGAAATAAATGTTTTTGACTTTGACTTTGACTTGGTGTTGCAGCCGACGTCTCAATCGCAACACCAAATGGGTCGTCTTTCCTGAATAAAGATGAATAAATAAATAATTGATTGTAAGTATAATACATTAAAAACTTACCTAAAAAGCTTTGCAAGCTCTGGAAAGAAGAATATGCAGTTCCACCCGAATCCTCTGATGATGTCATACCTCATGAAATCTTCAGTGACTATACGTATAGGACTGGTTCCAGTTAGTGTTGCTTCACAGTTGATGCCAAACGCCGCAGTTCCGATGAGGTCGCTAGTGTAGTCGGCGTATAAAGACTAAAAAATCATTAATAATGTGAATTTTATCTCCTAATCATTCTACCTGTAACAACAACTTCTTTTTGACATTTTTTATTTTTTTTTACTTAAAAAAATGACAAAAAGACGTCTTGGCATCACTTGACTGGCCACCATTTTGGTAGCATTTATTATTTATACTTTACTTTAAGGACTAACGTGTTATAATTTAATTTGCACCAAATAAATACTTTATAGATCATTTTATAGAGTGACGATAACTAAGAGATTTGATTAAAGTACCAAAATTCATTATTGTGCTTTATTTTGTTATTTTAAATGTATTTTTTATTGTATTTTTTCTATTCTTTTTGACGATCATAAGAGTTGTTTGTAAGCCTAATCTGATTAAATGAATGCAAGTCCCTTAAAATTGAGTTGTAAGATTCCACCCGAACGAACATACATAGCAAGATAAATAAAAGCTTGTAATAAAAGAGATCCTACTTAATACCATTATTAGAATATTTTCTATACCAAAAGGAACAGAAATGCAATTTAAAATATTCAAAATAAATAACTTTTTGACCCGTACTCACTCTCAATTCCATTTTGTTATTTTGCTTAACGTCGTTTGCTATCCTTTGGACCAGTTCCTTCGATTTAGTAAGAGTTAAGTTATGCAGACTCTTTAGTTTAGCAGATGTGAAAACTGCTGTCAACTGTCGTCGTACATTACTCCATAATGGATCCTGGAAAAAGAACGCTTTTTCAATACTCAATCCTCAAGCATTTGTTGCCAAACCATAATGTACATACGATGTTACATAAAAGTGAAACCAGTGTTATGGACCCTGTTGGGCACGCAATACTAGACTAGGAGAGAGGAAACATAACATTTTAAATTAGTAATTTTATTAAATTTTATTTAGTTGCATTTATTCTAAATAGCCAATACATTTATTTTATGATTATCAGTAAAATATTCATTAATATCATAATATGATTTATTAATAAGGTACTGTTTTAGTTATCGGTTAAATATTACATCGTTACTTTCATTTTTTAATATATCGGGCAAGTACGTATAAAAAATTTTTTATAAGTCTATGATATCGGGTAATTTATTATATATTTTTACAGAAGACGTTAGTGTATTAGAAGACTTTATTTTCAATCGGGATGTTGGCAATATTAATTTATTTTTGTGTCGTAATTTTTAATTCAGTAAAACTTAAAATTATCAGAAGAATACTACCTTTGTCGTACTTATATACTAAAAAGTATTCTAAGAATTTTCACCATAGTATTTAAAGTTCAGACCAACATGTTTTATTCTTAGAGCATATTTTATCGTTTGGCTCTTGTTTGGATTATATAGTCAATGTTCTTTATAAATGTCCTCGCGCATTGCAGGCATGTAAGGACACCACAGATTTCCCAATACAGGAGATGGGGCAAGCCGCGTTTAAAGTGCGACAACTGTAAGCTCAAAAAGCATACACTGGCTACCAGTTTACGCTCTGTGAGACGAGTCAAGATGCACAAATATTAGAAGAAATTACAGTTTTTTCCAAAATGCTATCCTGTGCAATTGTAACATGCCATCATCGCAACGAATCAGTAAATTTACCAAGAAATGTAATAACTTTTCACAGGTAAGAACCGAAAAGAAATTGCGACACTGGGACTGCCTAAAACTTGGCGGCTTGTCCAGTCTAATGTATATTCTGATGTCTGTGAAGGACACAATTTTATTTATTACTTTTTTCATTGAAATCTGACCCATTACGGATTCTCTTCAACCTATCAGTCCACTGCTGGACATAGGTCTCCTCCATTTTTCGCTAGATATCCCGGTCCTCCGCTTTTCTCATCCAGCCTCCACCAGCGCCCATTCGCAAATCATCATTTCTGATCTTATCCCAAAGAGAGACCCGGAGCATAGCTCGCTCCACTGCGCGTTGAGGGACTTTAAGTTTGTGAACCAATTGGGTATTTGACACCACTAATCGTTGACGCACTTTTATTGACATGTGAAAAAGGAACGTTTCCATATATTTTGTAAGAGATTATTGATATGTGACGTCATTGCTCAATATCATCAATTGACCTCATATTTATTGGATTCAGTGTATACAACAATACAATATTGCAAATAAACAAAAGTGATCAATCAAATGACATATAAAATAAGTTGCGTTTTTATAAAAATAAGTTTGGTATTTTATTGCGGATGGTGGAGAATTCCGCAGTCAGTGTCCATGTCTCAGCTGCGTATGTTAGCATGGGTAGGACGCATTGCTCAACGACTTTTGTCTTTAAGCATTGCGGAATCTTTAACGTTAGGACATGACGTAACTTGCCTTTACGGACATTTGGATAAATTTTAACATTTAGTGCAATTATTTGCGTTATTATAATATTGTCATTAATTTTATGTTTGTATATATGTTTTTGCTGATAGGTACTTAACTTCTGTACTGCAAAGTACACTTTATAATATTGAATACTCCCTCATTTTAATGTGTTGAAAATCCTTCTACTATTTTATTAGTTTTGATACAAGCCCTTGAGTATGGTTCATGATGCAGTTTAGTATAGTTATTAATAAATGCACTACGTACATTGACACAGAACAAGTTTAAACCACCAATAGGATCAGTTTTCTCCGTTCCAGTACCCGCCAGTCGGTTCCTGAAATTATCGAAGTCCTTCACTAGAACCCTTCGCGCAATCTCCGATGAGTTGATGACGATCGCTGGTCTCCAGAACAGCCAGATGCCAACGTAAGGACATCGGAACTTGTTGTAAAGATTTTTCAGCCATATGCCCTGAAAATTATGGGATGACTTTCAAGTTTTTTTTTGTGTGGTTGTCTGTTACTTGTTTGTATAACCGGGTCCACAAATAAGTATCAGATAACCACAGAATATTAATATTGTATTTCATATTTGCAATTTTTCTTATCATAAATGTAATGAACTTTTTTGCACTACAGCTTAAATAAAAGTGCGGTCCGAACTCAGATAAACAAGTAAATTACAAGATGCATTTCACTTAAAAAGTGTCCGCGGCAAAAGTCTACCCATCGCGTCAGTTGGGCAAAATTTTCATTCATAATTACGTCGCTCGCTACATGTCATAGTGACATTGTGGTATGCTCAAGCTTTTGGATTTATACCTTTTAACGACGCCTTAGGGTCGAAATTTGAATGAATAATTTTATGTCTTAAATATAACATGTGTCAACGTAAATATCAAGCTGCTCGGACATCTTTAGGTTGATATTTCTTCGTGATTGTGCATCTCATAATAAAACTGTTTATTGGTGATATAAGAGTCCGAATCGATTACAATAGTATTCTGTATATATAAAGGTAGATACGCCATCCGTGCCTCAAAAACCCTCCGGAGAGAATAGAATAGAAGAGAATAGAATACATACAGTTTGTACTCTTTTGTTTAGGAAAATGTGTTCGAAATTCGAAATATGTGTATGTGTGCTGTTACTGCATGCGGAACACATTTTTCGATTGATTTGTGAGCATTTCACGAATCCATACATTTTACATTTTCGAATGAGCGTTCATTTACCTAAACCAAAGCCTACAAACTGTATTCTTTATAGCGGTTCATTTTTCATACCGGACAATTCATTTCAATACAACATACCGGATTCTCCCTTTGCAGAAACGCCAAACTGCCATACAAAGGGTGCGGAGGGAGATGGGGTACATTTCTCATCGCCCAAAACGACCTGACCTTTGACCAGGCGACGTAGACCCAGCTCAAGGCAGCCAACACGAGTGCCACCACTAAATATATCACCGCCATGTTATATTACCCCTGGAAAGAAATAAAATAAATGAATAAATATCCACTGACATTCACACAGCTCCATCGTGCCCCAAGTTAAGCGTGAAGCTTGTATTATGGGTACTAAATAGCTGATAAACATATTTATGTAAATATTGTTTATGTTAATATATTCATATCATACATAAAAAACACCCAGACCAATGTGTGTACTCCCCGGGAATGAAACCCGGGACCCTTAGTGTTGTAGCCCACATCTGAACCATTACACTTGATGAGTCGTCAAACGCATATAAAGCCTTTCTCTCTTCAACCTATTGCAGTCCACTGCTGGACATAGGTCTCCACCATTTTGTGCCAGATATCCCGGTCCACCGCTTTCTTCATCCAGCGTCCACCAGCGACCTTTCGCAAGTCGTCGGTCCATCGGTCGGGGCGTCCTACGCTACGCTTGCCGAGCCCCGGTCTCCACTCCAGAACTCGTCTGCTCCAACGGCCCGAGGTTCTGCGACATGCGTGACCAGCCCACTGCCACTTCAAAATGCTGACCGTCAAACATGTTAAGTAACACTTTATTAGCAATTAATAAGTTATGATAAAAATTAATAATAAATGAATATGTATTCATTTGTTTAATACAACTTTATGTGAGTATACTAAATATTTCAATAAAAACATTTTTTTTAACTTACGAAATGACCAGTACGTTCAGGAGGCTCACCTGATGGTAAGTGATACGCCTAACCATGACAGAGCGGCATTGAAGAAGACCAACAACTGATAAATAGCTATTATTATCCACCAATGCCGCACTGCGCCCGTCACCCGAGACAACAGATGTTAGACCTCTTATACCCGGTAATTTCACAAGCTGCAGTGCCCTCATCCCGAAACACAAAAGTTCATAACACTCTGATTTAACGGGATGATATCTGGCACAGCGGTGGTACCTACCTAGACGACTCAGTATCGATTCTACCACTAACTTTCTTATTTGAACTCTTCTTGTATTTGTGAATTAAATGAATAATTTACGAACAATATATTTAAAATAAGTCACCTGCTGTTAACGACGAATGCTAAACAGAATTTATGTATCAGTATTTAAACAGTCAGTCACTAAGGTTATCAGTTACGATTAAATGTTCTTTATAGGTATAACAAACATGACAATGTTAAATAAAACTCATTATTTAATTCTGCAAGATTTAAGAATAAGGTTCTTTGATTTAAGAGCGTCGGTGGTTCGTTAGTGTGGGCTTTTGCCTTCCGATCTGGACGGTTCAAACCCCGCCCCGTACCAATGTATTTCGAATTTTCGAAATAGATCGGTACGAGTATAGTTTCATAAGAGCGTCGTATAAACGTACATATAGTATGTTTATACGACGCTCTTGCGATCAATTGTGCGCGAAGTCGGCTAATCCGCACTGGGCCCGAGTGGACGACTAAGGCATGACCCGTTACGGGTAGGCTCGTGCCCCTCGGTGGGAACGTATAATAAGCTGATCATGATGATGATTTTATTCTACGACCAATGAAATTCATGTAAAATGACATCTGGGAGTCATGTAAAATGACTCCAAATGACCACATAAGGTTTGCTCCGATAAAAACATATCAGATCTCATGAAGAGCCAAGCTTCTGAATCTATAAGGCCTCACTCTACCGACCCTTACTTCAACAAATTCTTCATATTAATAAAAGCTACCGTCGAGGGGGTGATGCGAATATTTCGTTTCAGATCTAAAGCAAGTAACGAAACAGCCGAGCCATACGTATTAGGTAGGTACATGCCGAAAACTATAATCTTTATATATACATCAATGATGTAAAAAGTATACATTCGTGATATGCTCACAAAACAATCGAAAAAAATGTTCCGAATGCAGTGACAGCACACGTACACATATTTCGAATTTCGGACATAATTACCTAAACAAAAGAGTACAAACTGTACTTTCTTCGGCGATTCGTTTTTGAGGCACGGATGGCGTTTTACCTTTATATACACAGAATATCATTGATTACATATATTTAAAGACACGTACACGAGGCGTGATTGGTCAATGGTTTCTGTTTTTTGCAGAACTCCAATTCCCGCGCATGGCCGGGTAGGTGACCTGACCTCAATATAAACAAACAATATGCCAGCTGACGGATTACATTCATAAACAAACACTTAACCGAGATAAAAATGTTCCTAAATGGACAGCTTCAATTTAATACATAAAATGTGTCCCTGAAATGACAGCTGCTGTCTGTGCCATTTTGACAACAAAATTTCAAAGCATTTTGGTTAATTAAAGAAAAGAAAGAATGAAACAGAAAGAGTTATTTATTTGACACACACAATAAAATACATTCAACAGTAAGAACCAAAAAACTAATAAAAATAAGTGCCGAATAGGACTTCCTCAGCATTTGTCCTGGCACACTAAAAGCGTGCCAGGACGCTGTTTTGCATGGAGGTCCTGGTGAAACAAAAAATCTAATTTATTATTTTTTTATATGTATGTTTTTTACATATTTTAATCAATTTTAATGTGTTATACAAACAAATTCGGACTGTCATCAATACAAAAATTCCCGAAATGACAGCTGCTATGACATTTTGACAAACATTGTTTTGTAAATTGATTCTAGTATTTTTAAGTAAAAATATGTTATAGAATTGTTCATTGACCAATGATATGATTTCTGTATTGTTTTTCTTTTGTTGACTACGGTTTTGCACCATTTCACAACACGAGTCATGCTCATTTTTTTTATTTTTCCTCACATAATCTATGGCTCTGTTGAAAGATGCGCGCAACATGTCTAAATAATTTGTCATTTTCCAAACAAAAACTGGCCGAATTTTGCCACACTTTTGTTGTTAGAGAGACTCCGTGCGTATTTTTTTATTAAATATAATCAATTTTCATCAACGCCATCATTTTTTTCCTAACCCCTACTACTTAGCATTTCAGCCTGTAATATGATACACATAGAAACACGCACACCAAAACAAACAGACATGTTCATACACACAAAAGTTTGTACTGCCTTGTGACCGAATCCGGCGCCCTTAGTGTAGTATCCGACGTCTTCCGAGATATCTGGCGCAAAATGGGGGAGACCTATGTCCAGCAGTGGACTGCGAGAGGTTAAAGAGAAGAGGAAGTATTATACAATCCTTATAAGAAAATAGTCAAATTAAATTATACAAAATTAGAAACTTTGGAAAACTATACAGAACTAATAAAAATGTAGTAAAATAATAATGTGCAGACGTGGAATTAACATGTCCACGATCCTTATCTTTTAAATAATCTTCTATATCATAGTAACCATTTTTCCTTTAAGGTGGTTTTAATATGGAATTCAAACTTATCCATAGGTAAATCAATGAAATTTTGTAGTCGCTTATGAAATATTTAAATGCTCTCCAAACTCCACCTATGAGTTCCCAACCTTATGGAGTCTAAGATTTGGAACGACAAGCCTGTGTTCATTCCTAGTGTTAAAATCTTCATTATCAGGATTTTGAGAAAATGCACGTTAATTTTTGCATACATTCATTATACAGTCAAAAATGTATTGAGATGCTAATGGAAAAATATTGATTTCTACAAATAATTGTCTACGGGAATCACGCGATTTAAAAGAGTGATACGACATTGGTCAAGTCTGCAATAAGTCACATTGATAATTCGTCAAGTCCTCTATTCGACAAATTATGAAATTTGCCAAACATCCCATTCGTCATATCATCAATGTACATTGTACAGTCGATACAATAATATGAAGTACGAATTCTTATATTCCAGTAAGCCGTTTTCTATTTAAAGGTTTAATTTACATTCAATCCAGTCAACTTACGAGTAGTATATTTAATACATTTTGCGATATGTTTACAATGATAATAATAAACTTTATTGCACATAAAACATATTACAAGGGAAAACATGGACAGAACAAAAAGTGTACAAATAAGGCGGTCTTATTACTAAAAAGCAATTATTTCCAGACAACCTTCAGAAGAGGATAGTTTCTTAATAATGATTAATTGGGCTGTGCAAAAGTTAGAACCTAAGTTATATAAAAATAATAAATACAATAAATATAATTTCAAAACATACATACACAAATACATACATATAAACAGTATCAACGCATATAGCTTGGATGAAATATTATATATATACATTTACATAAGTGCTATCAAACTATAAGAAGAGAAAGAAAAAGGGAGAGAAATTTAAAATTCCGGTGTCAAGTATGAAGTATTACGAGGGAATTAGAGACAGGAAATATGATTTAACACGAGATTTGAAAATAGGCACGGAGTGAGAATTTTGAATAAATACGGGAAGAGAATTCCATAATAGTATGGAGCGAACAACGAAAGATTTGAAGATAAATGAAATACATTTGGCCGTAGTGTACGCTGTGGTATCCGACTTAAAAAAAACTCTCTTCTCATGTAGGCATGGCTAAGGTATTTTAAGTTAGTATTAATTTGTTTAGATATATAATGTATCTAAATAAATTTTATTATTTGCATTAAATTCTATGACGAGTTGACCTAATGTATTACATACTTACCTCATTTAAAAACGGAAAATGCTGGCTACGTCATCATTATCGGCTCTTTATACGTCCCCACCGAGGGACCCGAGCCTACCTGTATTGGGTATATAGGCCTTAGCCATCCACGCAGACCCGTCCAATGCGGATTGGCCGACTTCAAACTTTGAATCTCTTCGCAGGTTTCCTCATGATGTTTTCATTATTGGTCATAATTTCAACCTTAAATACGTCTCGTGACGGTTACACTGTCACTAACGAACTTCGGAAAAACGTACATTTAATTTCGAAAAGACATTGGTATTGGTGAGCGTCGGTGGCTCAATGGTGTGGACTGTCGCCTTCCTACCGGGAGGGCTGAGGTTCAAATCCCGACACGTCCCAATGTGTTTTCGAATTTTCGAAAATATATGTACGTTATCCGACGATCTTACAGTGAAGGAAAACATCGTGAGGAAACCTTCATGCACGCCTGCGAAGTGATTGCGAAGGTTGTGTGTGAAGTCGTCCAATCCGCACTTGACCCGCGTGGACGACTAAGGCCTAACCACCCTATACGGGTAGGCTCGTGCCCCTCGGTGGGGACGTTTAATGAGCTGATGATGATGATGATGATTGGTACGTGGCGAGGTTTGAACTTGCACCCTCCAGTTCGAAAGGCAACAGCCTACACCAATGAGCCTCCGATGCTCTTATGTTTGATTGTGTGAGTTAAAAAATAACTGATGTACTGTACTTCTGCTGCTAATAATGACTGTACTCGATTTAGTTGGCATGTTTGGCAAATTTCATAATTTGTCGAATAGAGGACTTGACGAATTATCACTGTGACCTATTGCAGACTTGACCAATGTCGTACGACTCGATTTTAAAAAGGCATATTCATGCACACATTATATTTGTGCCCAGGTACGAAACTGGAACCCACCCCACGTGTATTAGCTGTTATCATTACTCCACACGGGTCAACAAACTGATTGAACCCATTCAATCTAGAACAAAATTACAGTTTACATATGATAAGATACATCCGCGTAATAATTTAGCAAATTTGATAACGTTAAGCATAGCCCCAATTCCGCTCAAACTCAAAATATTTTTATTCAAATAAACCTTTTACAGATACTTTTGAATCGTCATTTGTTATTATAATATTTTTATGACTCTACCACCGATTCGGATTAAGTACGGTGTTCGAGAAGAGCCGGCAAGAAACTCGATAGTCACTCTTTTAATCTTTTTATATCATTGGTAGAGCTTCGGTGGCTCAATGGTGTGGAGGGCTTTTTTTCGAACTGACTACTGCTGTTGGCCGCAGATGGCCTTTACAGCTTCACCGGGCAAGTGGCAAGCGCAGATGGCTCTCAGCCTTAATATTTACACAACGAGCCTAAGGGCGTCCCCGAACGGTACTCGAACCTCGGCTTAGGGCGTTGCGGGGGGGGCTTGGTAGCCTAACATATGTTTGGGCCCGGCACATGCCGGTTCGCGAATAGGGACTGTGCGAACCACAGGGACACGCGACGATGGCCCCCGCCGGCGGGGGCGGAATCTCGGTTGTCGATTTGTGGAGTGTAACTTTAGTGTTTTAGCTATTTCGGCCGCCGATGCGGCGGCGACCGTGGTAGGGTCGTCCGGATCGTCTAGCACGTCCCGTGGACGCCGACGTTTACGCGCGCGAGGTGAAATGTTATTATTATTAGCTGCTGTTGTGAATAATCAGCAGAGGAGACAATGAGCGGGTTTGAATGCGCTACTGCCGAGTCGAAGAAGCGTTTGGACGCCAACTTTAGGTACTGCGAAATCGTAGGCAGCCCTAAGTCTAAATGAAGGTTCAAGTTGCGTATGAACCACGGCGCTCCCGTGGCCCTACACATGAACTTGTTCTGAATGACTTGTAGCCTATGGACGTGTTTGGACGCAGAGTGTGCGAATACCACTCCGGCATACGTCATTATGGGCCTGATGCACGCCGTGTAGATTCTCACCTTATTACTAAGGGATAATTTACTACGCGCGTTTAATAGGCAATGTAGGCGCCCGAGAGCGAATGCAGCCCGGTTACGCACTGTTCTGATGTGCGGCCCAAAGGTTAGACCACTATCGAGAGTGACGCCTAGGTATTGGGTATTCTTTTCCCACGGAATAGAACGCCCGAATAGCGTTACCTGACGTGGGAGGGATCGACCGGACGGCGCGCCTTTCTTCTGAAAGAGGACCGCCGCGCTCTTGTCCGGATTGACCTCGAGCCTCCATTTCCTAAACCAATCACCTAGCGTGTTGGCGGACTGTTGGAGGGTCCTGACTATGGGGCCCGCGTGCCTCGACGAACAGTAAATGGCTGTATCGTCGGCAAACAAGGCGATGTTCGTCCTGAGCGGAGAGGGACGGAACTCCGGGAGGTCGCTAGTGTATAGCGTGAATAGGAGTGGGGATAACACCGAGCCCTGCGTTACGCCTGCCCGCAGGGGGTGGGGAGGGGATAGAGTGACCTCCATACGATATCGGAACGTGTGATTTGATAGAAATTCGCGCACTATGCGTACTAGACGGTCGGGCACGTTTAGTTTGTATAGCTTGTATATCAAACCTTCGTGCCAGACTTTATCGAACGCTTTTGCGACATCGAAGAATAATGCTCCCGTTTTGTGGGGCCTCGCGAGATTGAAACGGGAGGAGACATGCTCCACTATGCGATGTACTTGATGTACACACGAGTGTTTGGTTCGAAACCCAAACTGCTCGTCGAGTAGAAGGCCTGCGGAGTCGACGTACTCACGTAGGCGGGCCAATACTATACGTTCGTAAATTTTACCAATAACATTGAGTAAACTTATCGGACGATAGCTAGCCGGTTCGCACTTCGGTTTGCCGGGTTTGGGAATGCCGATGACGGTGGCTTCTTTCCACGACTGTGGGAATATGCCTTTACTCAGCGCCGAGTTGAAGGTGTGGAGAGCGTCGGTGGCTCAATGGTGTGGACTGTCGCCTTCCTACCGGGAGGGCTGAGGTTCAAATCCCGACACATACCAATGTGTTTTCGAATTTTCGAAAATACATGTACGTTATCCGACGCTCTTACGGTGAAGGAAAACATCGTGAGAAAAAAACCTTCATGCACGCCTGCGAAGAGATTCGAAGGTTGTGTGTGAAGTCGTCCAATCCGCACAAGGCCTAATCACCCTATACGGGTAGGCTCGTGCCCTCGGGGACGTTTAATGAGCTGATGATGATATTATTGGTTACAAAGCTAATTTTAAAAATGCGCTAATTGGATCATTAGAAAAACCGCAGCCTATCATGCTTTGGAATCTCTTATTACAGAAAAGAGACTGAAAGACCAATTTAGAAGTGAGAATTAAGTTTATTAATAGTACAGTTAAAATAAATACTAAACCAAGTTCTGCCATTGTCAACTATGTTCCGAGAAATCTCTCAACGCCGCAATTCAGACTTACGGTTACGACGACATCTAGCTATAACAAAAATAATAATAATAATAATAATAATAAAATCATTTATTCAGTGCCAAATACATACAAAGTTCTTAGTCTAAATTACAGTAAGGACACTGAAAGGTGCCCACTCAGCTTTATTCGAGGTACTTAGTAAGCACCGCGACACTGATCTTCCGTGTGCACCGTGCAAAAGAGAACGCAACCGCCTGCGCCAACGCCGTAACAGTATCTATCAGATAAATAATATACTTAATGAAATAAATACAAATTTATTTTATATAAATATTATATGTTAAAATACGGGCATGCATGTAATAAGTTAAAGAATAAGATATACATTTTAATTCATAACAAAACGTACTTAAAATAGGAATATTATAGAAGGGTATGTAAGATACATATATATATATGAAATAAATAGACAGTGACTCATATTTGTGATTTCTGGGCTAACAAAAGGTTGTGACTTCAATTTAATTTTAAATGTTTTAATATTATTGAGGTTTCTTATGGTGGGGAATATTATTCCAACATTTCGTGGCAGCGTATCGAAAGCTGCCACGAAACGCAGCTGTTGGTCACTGACATAATAACCGCTTGCTAACCTTAAAGGTCTTTGTGAGAATTTAAGTTATTAAAAAGATATTGCGGTGTTTTATTATGGATTTGGATCAGCTTATCATCATCAACAGCTCATTAAATGTCCCCACCGAAGGGCACGAGCCTACCCGTATAGGGTGATCAGGCCTAAGTCATCCACGCGGGCCCAGTGCGGATTGGACGACTTCACACACAACCTTCGAATCACTTCGCAGGCGTGCAGATTTCCTCACGATATTTTCCTTCACCGTAAGAGCGTCGGATAACGTACATATAATTTCAGAAATTCGAAAACACATTGATACGTGTCAGGATTTGAACCTCAGCCTCGGTAGGAAAGCGACAGTCAGACAGATGTATAAATCAGCTTATACATTATATTAATAGTTATATCATCGCTCATCCAATCTGTTTTATGGTATATTTTTAATAATTCATTGTACTATACAATTACCATTTTTAACCATTCACATTAAAGTTGTACCAGAATATCAAATTTAGAGTTTAATTGTAAATCGTAATTGTGTAATAATGTCAAGTTGATTAGTAGAATTGAGACATTGGAAGGATGTGGTGTGAAAAGCATGTGATACTATGACATAACAGGTCGTGAGTGATATCACAATGAGATGTAATGTGCTATGTCACTTTAAATTAATAACAAAATGGTATTTTTAATATCGGTGAAAAAAATGGGGCAGAATAATGTATGGTACATATCACATTGTCTTACTTCATAATAGGCGTACGAGTGTATGAGACATGTCGAAATTAAATAATTTCGAAGTCTTATATCGAATAGGTCTCCCCATTTTGCGCAAGATATCCCAGTCCTCCGCTTTTCTCATCCAGCCTCCGCAAAATGGGGGAGACCTATGTCCAGCAGTGGACTGCGATAGGTTAAATAGCATACATCGAATGGTAGTTCATTATAAGGAATATCATTGCTAATTTATTATTTATTTATTTAATTCATATTGTGCACTAAAATACACAAGAAAAAGAAAGTACAATGGGCGGCCTTATTTCTACTAGGCAACCTTAGGATGGTGAAATCAAATACCTAGGAGTATTGTCCCTATGTGCGCTTAAATTTTTAAAACTACGCAACGGATTTTGATGCAGTTTTATTTAATAGATAGATAGAAGGTTTACATATATAATAACATCCATTAAATAGTGGAGAAATACTGTTATTTCTGAGGTCAGAAACCTGTGAGGTAGAATTTGATGACGTTAATAATTTCATTTTTCCGCTTCTGCATTGGAAACGCAGGCAGGCAAACGCAACCCTACAAGATTTAACAAAATAATGTACTGGGTATTGTTAACATTAAAAAGGTCTACAGAAAACTCCGTAGTGGTATTTGTAATTCCATTATGGATATCCCACAGTAAATTTTTTTGTCATTTACTTTTTACAACAAATAAAGACTTATTTTAGAATCGGTTTTGTACCAAGACAGCATAAATCAAAAATTGTTGATTTAATATAGATCTGTATGGCCTTTGACAGCATATAGTTAAAATACATATGTGCGATGATATTATGATTTAAAAATTGGCCAAGCGCGAGTCGGACTCGCCCGTGGAGGGTTCCGCAGCACCAAATAACATAAAATAAAACTATTTTTATTTACTTAGGCACCTGGTACAGCTTTAATATGCTAAAGGTGCAACATTTTTTGCATTAAAGTCATGCATAGATTAATAAATGTTTTTTAGTGGTCTATACAACATTTGAATTCTTAACCATAACAATTTGTTAACTTATAGATTGTGAGATTTGAAACGGCAAAGATATGTATTGAAAGAAAGAAAGAAAAATATATATTTCATCATCATCATATCAGCCACATGATGTCCACTACTGAACATAGGCCTCCCCAATAACTTTCACTCCAAACGGTCGGAAGCTATCTGCATCCAACGGCCACCCGCCACCTTCCTCAGGTCATCTGTCCATCATGTGGGTGGCCGTCCCACGCTGCGCTTGCCGGTACGCGACTCTGTGCCTTGCCCATTGCCATCTCAGCTTGGTAATGCGAGTGACTATGTCGTTGATTCTTCTACGGATCTCCTCATTTCTAATTCGTTCACGTAGAGAAACCCCAAGCATAGCCCTCTCCATCGCTCGTTGCGTGACCTTGAGTCTATTGAAGAGGCCAACATAAGAGACCACGTCTCAGCACCATAGTCATCACTGGTAATACGCATGGTTGAAACTTTGTCTTTAGACATTGCGGTATATTGGACGCGAAACCACTTTGTAACTTCCCGAACGATGCCCAGCCAAGTTGGATTCTTCGATCGACCTCTTTCTCGAAGTTGGACCTACCTTATTCGACCTTTTGTCCTAGGTAGATGTCACTGTCGTCAACTTCAAGAACCGAGCCCCCAATTGAAATAGAGGTGGATGCTACATGGCTATTTGACATGATTTTTGTTCTGTTCGGAAACTCGATTGAGGTCCTCGAGCATTGTGTTGAGATCTTCCAACGATTCTGCTATGACTACAATATCGTCGGCAAATCGAAGGTGAGTGATGTATTTGCCGTTTATGTTGATGCCAAATCCATCCCATTCCAGGAGTTTAAAGGCATCTTCCATTGCGTTGGTGAAGAGTTTTGGAGAGATAACATCTCCTTGTCTTACACCTCTCTGCAATGGACCACCTCTGAATTTGTTTGATGTACGGTCAATAAATGATTTTTCTTTCTTTCTTTCTCTGTACATTGCTTCTGTACTCGAACTGACATGGTGGCGTTTTTATACAAACACTTCAACACATCGATATACCGATGGTCAACACGACATCGTTGGAAAGACTGCAACGCTGCCCATGTTTTGATAGAATCAAAGGCCTTTTCATAGTCCACAAACGCTAAGCATAGTGGCAGATTATACTCGTGAGTCTTTTGTATAATCTGACGTAGCGTATGAATATGGTCTATAGTACTAAATTCTCTTTGAAAACCGGCTTGTTTGGGAGGCTGGAAGTCATCAGACCTAAAGGCGAAACGGTTCGTAATAACCCTAGAGAACAACTTATAAACATGGCTCAGAAGCAAGATAGATCTGTAATTTCCAAGTAAGGCCATATCACCTTTCTTGAAAAACAGCATCACCACGCTCCTACTCCATGTCTCTGGCGTTACACCCTCGATGAGGACCAAGTTGAAGAGCTTCTGAAGGACTCTTAGTACCGGTGTTCCACCCGCTTTCAGAAACTCTGAATTCCTCACCTGGCGCCTTGTTGTTTATGAGTTGTTCAAGGGCTATTCTAATCTCGCCTAGGCTGATGTCCGGGATATCTTCGGAGTAGTGTCGGGTAAGTTTGGCTCTCGGATCTTGCGACAGAAACCTTTCGATCTCCCTTACACCTCTGACTTGGAAGACGTCATATTGCCATCCTCTAATTTCAGCTTAGGCAGATGGCTTTGCCCAATAGACAGATTCCTTGCAAACACTTTAAAGCCTTTATTCCGCTCTATCGTTTCTTTAATTTGGTGAGTTTTTTCTATAAATAATGATGCTAAGAGCTTGGGGTTCTTGGATAAATTATTGCCAAACACGAAGATTAACACGATGACACACGTTATTAATTCACCACTATTAACTGCACACAACACTAATTACACTCTCACTACACTTTTTACTCACACACACGTTAAAATAACTCGTTAACACTTTACACTATTATATCACACACGACGATCCCTTAGATATCGCTGTATCACTTGCTTCTTCATTGTAGTCGCAGGTACTACTCTTGAGTTGAACACAAGACTTATACTTTTTCCGCCTATTCCTTCTATTCTTTCTGATATATCCCCACTGGCAGGAATAATTGGATTGATTTCCCAACTATCCCTACCGGTAGGGATGATTGGATTTCTTTTTATATACTTTGAGCTTCCGCTGCGGACGCTGCGTAAACGGTTAGTTTCGCAAATTTATGTATGAGAGTATTGTTCTGCTTTTAAAGGTCTACAAAAAAGTCCGCGACAGCATACTTCTATCTTTAAAGGTTAGCTTCCTATAACATATTTTCGCTTTTTTTTCTAAAATAGTGCATCATTTACGAAAGTGTTTTCATAAATATGATCCTACTTATCCAAATAAGTACTTTATTTATCACAAGTATTTCATTTTAAACAAAATTGCGCTTTACATCATTCAACTTAAATTAATATCATATGAGATATCGCAGTTTTAATTCACCTATACAAACGAAGTAGCGGATAAAAGAGAGCGTTAGGCCAAAGTAACTTTTCCACGCGGACGAAGTCGCACGCAAAAGCTATTAAAGTAATAAAAAGGTTAAGGTAAATATCCTAAAAGCCCCAATTAAATAAAAGTTTTTGTCATATCACCGATAATATTTCCACCAATATAAAAGCAAAACTGGTTGTAGCTGATCGCGATCAGTGATTCGGACTCTAGATGTAGAAGAGACATGCTGTGTTTTCTGTAAGTTTTTGATTGGGGACTTCAATTGATTAAGGTAAGTAATTCTTTTTTTATATTTTTCTTACTGTATTTGGACTACGTCGATTAAGGTAATTTTTATTTTTTTGATATTATTTTTTAATTTTTTAAGTTATCAATAAAAAAAATAACACACACACACTTAAATCTGCTTTGAGTATTATTTCCGTTATTTATTACAACTGTTTTAGATAAAGTTTCACTCCTGAATTCACAAAAGTTGACTGTCTGCAACAGAGCTGCTATTTTCGATATGTCAAAATGAAGTAGTTCCATTTTTTTTTCATTTATTACTTTTTTTGTAACTACTAAAACAAAAGATTCGATGTTTTGTTTATCATAAATATCATCATCATCAGCTCATTAAACGTCCCCACTGAGGGGCACGAGCCTACCCGTATAGGGTGATTAGGCCTTAGTCGTCCACGCGGGCCCAGTGCGGGTTGGACGACTTCACACACAACCTTTGAATCTCTTCGCAGGCGTGCGTGAAGTTCCTCGCGATGTTTTCCTTCATCGTAAGAGCGTCGGATAACGTACATATAATTTCGAAAATTCGAATACACATTGGTACGTGACGGGATTTGAACCTCTGAAGGTCGTGAAGACTGCAGCCCTCTCGGTAAGAGGACAGCAGTCTACACCATTGAGCCACCGACGCTATATTATCATAAATATAGTTAGTATTCAGATATATTTACATTTCATAATAAGCGTTTAAATGATTTTTTTACCAGCCGACACCCCAATTCGTATATTGAATCAATTTATAATAATAATAATAATATTTATTTATTCAGACACATGGATCCATTGGTTAGTTACAAAATTCTTATATAATATATTAGTAAATACAAAATTAAACGATATACATTAAATTATTTAACATAATAAATACATCCCGCATTTGGGTTAATAAGGGCGGTTATCCAGTGCCTTAGTAGGACACTGTCCCACTTTGATGTTAGGACCCTAAGAATGCTATTGGGACTGCCAAGCATTCTGTTCTTAATGGACAATTAAAATAAATATACATAAAAGAAAGTATATTTTTGAATATAGTTCGAGTATAGAATGCAATGATCAGATAATTATGTAGAAATAAATATCAAATGAAAGTAAAATATAAATCATTTTTAACATAAATATACTTAAAATATAGATACGACGCTATCTCAACTTTATTCATGGTTAATAAAGTTCTGATTATTGGATGACGCCTGCAAAGAGATTCAAGGCTTGTGCGCGAAATTGGCTAATCCGCACTGGGAGGACTAAGGCCTAATACACCCTTTACACTCGTGCCCTTCGGTAGGACGTATGAGCTGATGATAATGACTTCCAATCAAACCCAGGCCCAATAACTGGCTACTCAACAAATAACACGTAATCTTTCATCGATTCCTTTATTATTTTATTAACAAAAAAGATTTGACTGTTGATAATATAACACCGTGACATCACAGTATTATAATGACATAGTGTGTGTGTTTAATTAGATTTTTTTAACTAAGCCAATTCAACTAACCAAAAAATTATTAAATTGTCGGCCAACGTCTCTATTATTTGCAAAAAAAACATAGCTATGACGTGCGGGTAGGCCTGTGCCCTAAGCGGGCTAATATAGGCTGATGATAATGATTATCTTACAGAATGCTGTACCTAATAGTGATCGGACTACTGGCGGCGTTGCTTTGGGCGTACCTAAAATGGAATGAAACTCAGGACTTCTGGGCAAAGCGCGGGGTGCCCCACGACAAGCCACACTTCCTCTTCGGCAGTTTAACATTTTTGAAGAAACAAAATCCCGTAAGTTTTTTTTTTTTTTGAAAGAAAGAAAGAAAAAAATCTTTATTCAAATAAATCTGTTACAGATACTTTTGAATCGTCAATTGTTATTATTATCATATTTTTTGTGACTCTACCACCGGTTCGGAATAAGTAGGATCTTCGAGAAGAGCCGGCAGAAACTCGAGTTACTCTTTTAATTTTTATATCAGTGGTTACAGTTTTGTCATTTACCTACAAATAGCTTTACTATAATTAATTACAAAGATTTTGTAACTGGAACACTAAGTGCAAGACCACACATCTTTATCCGATAAATATTCTTCTATTGTATAGTAACCTCTTTTCATGAGGGTTTTTTAATCTTTAATTTAAAGTGGTGAAAAGGCAATTCGGCAAGATTTTGTGGTATTTTATTAAAGAATGTTATGCCTCTTCCAACAAATGATTTTCCTACTTTACTTAGTCTAAGATTTGGGACAGCAAGTTTGTTTTTGCTCCTAGTATTAAAGTTATGTACGTCACAATTTTTTTCAAACAAATGAAGATTTTTGTGGACATAAACTAGATTATGGTAAATGTATTGGGACGCTACTGTTAAAATATCGATTTTTTAAATACTTCCCGAAGTGAATCACGTGGTCTAAGGTTATAAATGGCTCGGATGGCTCTTTTTTGAAGTACAAATATAGTGTTAATATCAGCAGCTGAGCCCCACAACAGAAGACCATATGACATTATACTATGAAAATAACTAAAATAAACCAATCTTGCTGTATCAATATCGGTTAAGAGCCTTATTTTCCTAACTGCATACGCTGCTGAGCTAAGTCTACCTGCCAAAGCTTCAATATGAGGTCCCCACTGGAGTTTTGAATCTATAGTAATTCCTAGAAATACTGTACTATCAACAATTTTTTAGCATTCGTCATTCAAATTAATACTGGTGATGACCTGCCTCACATTAGGTAATGAGAATTTCAAAATGTATTACATATAAATAAAGTCTGTAATATGAAATAACGTTTTTAGGGTTCCCTAATTGATTCGTCAAGTCTGTCTGTCCGTCCGTCCGTCCGAATAACACAACCCCTTTTTTCTCCGAAACTACATATAAATACTACACTAATCAAACTTTGTAAGTGTATGTATTTTGTGAACCGCTATTAGGTTTTGACAAAAAATTTGAAAAAATAATAATACATTTTGGGGTTCCCCATACATTGAACTGAAACTCAAAAAATTTTCTTTTATAAATTGAATAGTTTGCGCGAGAGACACTTCCAAAGTTGAGAAAATTGTGTACGACCCCCCCTTCTAATTTCTAAACTGTGGGGATAAAAAAATGTATGATGTACATTACCATGAAATCTAACAACAAAATTTAGTTTGAACGATTTCTGGTGAGAAGTTTTTTTTATACGTCAATAACGGTGAACCACTATTTTTCATATTTAAGCTGTAGTAGGTGCCTAATTAAATAAAAATTACTTTATTTTATGTGACTTGCTGCTGCGGAACCCTCCACGGGCAATTCCGACTCGCGCTTGGCCAACTTTTGCTTCATGCATATGATACGGAGCATACACCAAATTGTCATTTTCTTAATTTTTTGTCGATCTGTCTGTTTGTTCTTAGTAATCTCTGAAATGGCTGAACAGATTTGGACGGGATTTTTTGACAGATACCTGATATAATAAGGAAAAACATAGGCAAATTTATTTTAGAAAAACTTTTTCTTTTTGAAACTGAACCAATGTTGTACCGCGCGGTGGTACTATAATGGTTTATTGCGGGCTTTGATATGACTTATTAAATGTTTGTTATTAAACGTTATACTTAAAGTAAAATAAATAAATAAATGTATGTTTTCTTAAAATTAAATGAAAAAATAAATATACAGGCAATTTGGATGCGCAAGCTCTACGAAAAGTTTTCAACACCATACGTGGGTATCTGGCTGTTCTGGAGACCAGCCCTGGTCGTCAACTCCCCAGAGATCGCGCGAAGGATCCTCATCAAGGACTCTGACAACTTTAGGAACCGCCTGCTCGGTTCCGGCATCGCAACCTCCGACCCCATTGATGGACTCAACTTGTTCACTGTTAATGTAAGTAAAAAGCGCACGCCCACTGTTCAACTTCAACCTTACCCATTCACATTTAGCCATTTGGGAAAATCCTAGTAAAAACCCATTCAAACTAAAAAATGCTGTATTCTAATAAATCTTTGTCACTTATATTCAAAATCTAAATAAATCTAATACCAGTGATTCGCAGGGTTGCTATCTATCGAGCAGAATCCGACAAGAAAATCGTGTTTCTCTTCTCAAAAATGGGTTTAACACAGTTATAAGATTATTTATTTATTAAGGACAGCCAATAAAACAAACACCATACAATTATAAACTTATATCTATCAATACATGAATGTAGTGGTTCCTTAGTCAAAGGCTGCCATGGCGCACATCTAAATAATGAATCGACAGACAAAACGCCTAAAATAGTTTTAATTTAAAATTTACATTTACTTTTTACTACTAGCAGCTAGTGCCAGCAAAGTAGACTTAAACTTGCGCTGTGAATATGACAAATCGAGTTTACGGCTATATGAGCGTGATAATTGACTGAATTGTTTCTGAATCCTATTAATGGTTGAAAAGTGACCAAAGTTAGTCCTAAAATTTTTACGTTTATAAGCGAGGTATCTACAATTACGAGCGCGTTTAAAAGGGACATTATAATTTATAGTTGAAGCAGACCAGCACAATCAATGCGCCCATTGATAATATTATACAAAAATAGGTTATCTGATATGTTTCTACGACTCTCTAAACTCCAAAGTTTAAAGAAATCCACCCGTAATTTGTATGTAGGAAGCCTTTTGGCCATCATACTCTAGAAGGACACGTGCCAAAGAAACCATATCTGTACAGACTCCAAACGGCGTCTATGGATTTCATAGTATGGAGTCCAAACTACACTACAATACTCTAGACTAGAGCGAATTAAGGAGTTGAATACTGCGATTTTACTAGTAGTTTGTTTAAATGCACGGCAGTTACGTATAATGAAACCAAGTAGTTTAAAGCTTTTAGTAACAATTTTATCGACATGTACGTTAAAGCGAAGTGTGCATCGATATAAACTCCAAGTTCGTGAACTCCATCCACAGCTTTTATAATATTGCTATTAATTCTATAATAGTGGGAGCAGACGGTCTTTTTTCGAGAAAAAATTATGAAATGACCATTTTATTGACCTCACACGAAATGGCAAATCGATCCAAGTCCTCTTGAAGCAGGCACTAATTGTTTTCTTTAACAAGCCTCATTGTAGCTTTGAGGTCATCGGCATATAAATATATTTGTGAGTATGAGAAACACGATTTGACGTCATTGATAAACACATTAAAAAATAAAGGGCCTAAATGTGATACCTGAGACACTCCTGAAGTGGCTGAGAACGCATAGAGAAGGCACCGTCAATTACGACTCTAGAAGCCCTGCTTGCAAATAAGACGCACATCATGATATTAAACTCCTGTAATACCATAATAAAGAATTTATTTATAAAAAAATGACGGTCCACCTTATCGAATGCTTTACTAAGATCTGTGTTAATAGCATCGATAGAATCACCACCATCGACAGCATCAACAACTTCCGACACAAAGCTTGCAAGGTTCGTTGATGTTGATCTGGCCTTAACGAAGCCATGTTGCTCAAGGATGAGGATCTGCTTCACGTGCCAGCAGATAATAGGGTGAATAAGGGCCTCAATGATCTTGCCAAAGATTGAAAGAATAGACACTGGTCTATAGTGTTAATACAAGACTTGTCACCGACCTTAAATATGGGTACAATTAACGCTTCCTTCCACTTCATGGGAAGATGCCCGATGCTAAAGAAGAGTTATAAATCATTGATAGTGGTTCAGCAAGAACTTCGCTGCACCTAAGGGCAAAAATAGGGGGTATTCCATCCGCACCTGCCCCTTTCTATACAATGGGAGCTTCTTATCTTCAAGGCCCAATAAACTTGTGTTCAACTTTTAGTTTTTGTGATCCTTGTTGTACTGGATGGATGCAGCAAGCACAGAGTCTCTTAACTGAGGACTGGAAAATTTAACGATTATGGATCGCGGTCTCGGCGAGTCAGGATTAGACTTGGCCAAACGAGAACAAAAGGCTATACGCCGTGCCACATTAAAGGTTATTTCTGCTAGACCGGTATGTGTGGATGGGCGAACTGAAACATTTGAATTATCTCCGTTTGGCTATTTATTACGGCAATCGGGGCACATCCAATTATCCTTGGCGCTATCCGCCATGCCCTTCCTATCATCAACCGAATAAATAAGACACAAAAGGTGATATACTTCCACACAACGCGAGCATTCCAAATATTCATTTTGCAGTGCCTTATTGTTACACGCTGCGCAAGTCTCTATCATTTGCAGATGTGTACGTGCAGATCACAACTTGCTTGACAGATTGATAAAAATGCGTACGTCCCTTTCTATCGCACTGCGCACCCGCAGCCAGTAAGCAGACACGAAACTTACCCGCTAGACGACCAATACGGCAATATTATTTTCAATATAGCGAGCAACAAGTCACTTGCACGGAATAATGACGGCTAATGCAATGGTACACAGTAGCCACTATAGCACGAACTTATAAACATAAACTGGTGCACAACGAGATAAGCGTCTGCCTTCAACAACTACGATCGACGTTAGCCAATGTATTATATCTTATTTATAATACACACTTATCTCTATAACATTGTTACGGAATATTACTTCAGTTGTTATTTATTCAACTTAGGTCTATAAAGAACACTTATGAATAATAATGTTGAAACCAGGATCCGACGTGGTCTTCCATCAGGCGCCGGCTGACGTCCGTGTTCACATCGTCCAAGCTCCGAGCTCTTCACGATCTGAATATCTCAAAGTCAAGAGAACTGGTCAAGAGAATACTAATGATTTGAAGCAAAACAAGGAAATTGAATTAAGGGTGAGTCTCCTGTCTTTTCTTTCTAATGTAGTCTACTGCTGGAAATAGTATCCTCCGCTATCCTTATCCAGCCTTAAGCGGTTCGTCGATTGTAAGTAAGGGGGTCCAGCCTACTTCAGCCATTTAATTATAAGTAAGGGTGTTACAGATCATATAATTTTAAGACTACATTTATTTTATGTGTCTTTGGAGAAGGTATTTATTCAACACTGGACTCAAAACAATAGAGTCCAATGTTTAGTAAAGAATCATCTTCATCCCTTCCCGCACAGCATAGCTATGTGAAGAAATCAAAGAACATATGTTTAATCTTTTAACCCTTTAACCGCCGCTTGCGGTTATATCCGACAAAAACAATAATTCTGTTGTATCCGGAACCCTGGCACATTATCTATTTAGATAATGATGAAACGAATGTCATGGAAAGTATAAATATAAATTTCAACATCATCAGTGTATAACGTCCCACTGTAAATGAGAGAGCACATACTTCCCCACGAAATACTCGTTCTTATTATATAGTTATCCATACTTCCATACTAATATTATAAATGTGAAAGTATCTCTGTCTGTCTGTCTGTTTGTTACGCTTTCACGCCAAAACGGCTGAACGGATTTTATTGAAACTTGGTATGTTGATAGTAGGTAACCTAGAATAGGTTTTAGGCTACTTTTATTCCCGTTTTCACCCCGCACTCCCCTAAAATGGGGGTTGGAAGTTTGTATGGAACATCCCGCAATTTTTGTAGTACGACGCTGAAATTTGGTATGCGGATTATATGTCACAAAAAAAAATATGGCATATATTTTTTTTCAAAAATCCACCCCCAAACCCTTCAAATAGGAGAGGAAGTGTCATATTCGATCTTTCGCAGATTTAAGGTAGATTTTATTGAAACTTGGTACGTTGATAGGAGGTAACCTAGAATAGGTTTTAGGCTACTTTTTGTTCCGTTTTCACCCCCCACCTCCCCTCAAATGGGGGTTGGAAGTTTGTATGGAACATTCCGCAATTTTGTAGTACGACGCTGAAATTTGGTATGCGGACTATATGTCAGAAACGAAAAATATAAATATATTTTTTCAAAAATCCACCCCCAAACCGTTCAAATAGGGAGCGAGTGTCATATTCGATTTTTCGCAGTTTTAAGGTAAAAATATATATACATGAATATTTCAGAAACTGTAAGAAAATACCCGCCAATGGCTTGGCTAGATCGGGTTGCGGAGAAATCCTACCAGATCGACGAGAAAGTGACTATTCCCGCGGGAACTCCCGTCTACATCAACGGGAACGGCTTCCACTACGACCCTGAATACTTTCCGAACCCTGATGCATTCATTCCAGAAAGATTTTTACCCGAAAATGAGAGTAAAGTAACACCGTTCTCATACCTTCCTTTTGGTGGTGGACCAAGGAAATGTATTGGTGAGTAGACACTTTTAATTTCAACAGACCATTCTCTCTTCGACCTATCGCAGTCCACTGCTGGAAATAGGTCTCCCCCATTTTGTGCCAGATATTCCGGTCCTCCGCTTTCCTCATCCAGCCTCCACCAGCGACCTTTCGCAAGTCGTCGGTCCCTCGGTCCGGGCGTCCTACGCTACGCTTGCCAAGACTCCATTCTAGAACTCGTCTGCTCCAACGGTCATCGGTTCTGCGACTTACGTGACCAGCCCGCTGCCACTTCGACTTGCCGATGCGGTGGGCTATGTTGGAATATCGACAGACCTTTGACTGATAAGAATCTTTCAAGAGATTCTTCAAGGAACAGAATCCTTATCATTTTGCAGTCCGTCTGTTGTTTGTGTAGTCCCTAAAAGAGAAATCATAAGGCTATACTTGATAGCTCGCAAGTTTGTAAAAAAAAGTTGAATCTGCCACTAGTCTCTATGTAATGATTTCCATGCGAACTGATCCCTTGCAGTATACATCTATCTGCTACTAGCCACCTTAAACAGGTCAACGATCCATCTGATTGGGGGCCTATGCGTCTATTCCATAGACGCCACTCAAAAACTATTGCTATCGACCCATTTGGTGTAATGGTTGAGATGTCAGCTACTAAGGATTCCGGGGTCGATCCCCGGGCAGTACAAACATTTGTGTGCATGAACATGTCTGTATGTATTGATCTGGGTTTTTTCAATGTATAATATATATGCATTTACAAAAAAGTATATACGTACGTTATCCATTGTTTAGTACCCGTATTATAGGCTAATGCTAAGATTGGGACTAGGTGGCGCTGTGTAAATATTTATTATTATCATTTTTAAAATTTTTTAGAGCGTCGGTGGCTCAGTGGTGTGGACTGTCGCCTTCCTACCGGGAGGGCTGAGGTTCAAATCCCGACACGTACCAATGTATTTTCGAAAAATATATGTACGTTATCCGACGCTCTTACGGTGAAGGAAAACATCGTGAGGAAACCTTCATACACGCCTGCGAAGAGGTTCGAAGGTTGTGTGTGAAGTCGTCCAATCCACACTGGCCCGCGTGGACGACTAAGGCCTAATCACCCTATACGGTAGGCTCGTGCCCCGGTGGGACGTTTAATGAGCTGATGATGATGATGATCAGTTTTAATGAATTCATCAATAAAATAATATATTTCACCGCTTCGCTTACCGCGTGGTGTGGTACGCCGTGGCCTCAGTCTTCATGGAATACAAGGTCTTACCAAAACCAACCTCGAAGAGGCCTACTCAGATATAAATTGAAAAAAGAGGACTATTTATGCTGCCTGGTGAAGATATGTATGTGGACTTTGTGCAGAGGAATTAAGATTCTTTAATGAGGTATTCAATTTGGAAACGGAAATAAATGCACTCATATCCTTGTTTAAAAAGGTTTAGTAAAACACATTTTTTTTTTCATAAAGCCAACAGTTAGTTTGCTCATCTAGTGTAAGTGAGCAACCTGACCATGTCAGAGTCTCTTATACCCGGTAATTTTAGGTACAACAGTGCGCTCATCCACTCAAAACACTCTATTTTATGGATGATATCTGACTGCGGTAGTACCTACCTAAACGACCAGTATCGAGTCTACAACCAAGGGAATGCTAAGTTAGAAATCAAAAAAGTCAACCTTTGTTGTAATCACGCCTCAAGTGCTCTTAGTGATTTTACACTGAGCATTATTGTGTTTTAATTTATTGATTAATAAATGTCTGTTGAAGATGCCTTGAGTGTAATAAAAGATCCATAATGTCTCGATTCACCACAATTGATCATCATCATCATCATCATCATGATTTTAGTGTTTTTAAGTGTAATTATTTACTTTATATGAAAAGTTTCGAAGATTTTTTATGGACTGTAGTTAAGCTAAGGTATTACCTGTAAGTATCAAAATAAAATTTTATTTTTACAAACAAATCACTTTTATTTGAACGCCCAATGGTGTACCTGGCTTTTAGCGTTTATGATAGATTTATTGATTTAGAATATGCGCGCTAATATCCTATATTTAGGTTATTGTGACTGAAAAGGAAGGATGACTGAGTAATTCTATCTCAGGTCCTCCGTACTTCAGATGCATTCATAGTCTCGGCTTGTGTCTTATTCACTAATCCGCATTGAGCTCGCTTAGTGGTTTAATGGCTTAAACTCCATAGTTTTGCTTTCTGGTTACCTTGTGGTTATTCTCCTCTTTAAGGAATCATTACCTACAGGCTAATTGATTGAAATCATTCATCAATAATCGAAAATGCGAAACTGCTTTCGCTTAACGTCGGAACTAAATGACCTTCAGACTTGAAATTTTGGATTTAAAGTATGTTATTACATCTTACTAGATGACGAAAATTTCAGAGGTCTGGTATTATCCAAAAGTTCTCAAATTGGGGCCTGAAAATGCGGCGAAATGGATCCTGTAAAGGATGGTACGGTAGTGTTTGCGTCGCGCTCGACTTGGCGGGGGCACTGCCGTGCCCCCAGATGAGTTTACCTGATCAGAAAGTTGAAGTCTCAGTGAGCTGGTCACATATGTCGCAGAACCTCGGTCCGTTGGAGCAGACGAGTTCTGGAGTGGAGACCGCGTCTCGGCCAGCGTAGCGTAGGACGCCCTCCGGCCCGATAGACCGACGACTTGCGAAAGGTCGCTGGTGGAGGCTGGATGAGAAAAGCGGAGGACCGGGATATCTGGCGCAAAATGGGGGAGGCCTATGTCCAGCAGTGGACTGCGATAGGTTGAAAAGAGTTTACCTGCTGTATAATTTTATTATTAATAATAGCGTCATTCAATTTTTTTTGTTTATATTAAGTAATTTTTTTAGTAAAATTAAATAAGTCCATTCTAATTTATTACAGTCATAAGGTTATAAAAAGGTTCAGGTAAATTTCCTAAAAGCCCTCATTAAATAAAGGTTTTTGTCATATCCGATAATGGTATCACCGATATAAACCCAAAACTGGTTGTAACCGTTCGCATTCAGTGATTCGGACTGTTGATGTCGTAGAGGCATGCTGTGTGTGCATATTTATTGTTAATAGTGTTTTTGTTTTTATATCCTAATCTGAAAAGTTTTATATACGTTTTAAATTGGGGACTACAGTCGATTAAGGTAATTCTTATTTCGCTGATATTTTTTTTGCATTAGTTTAGGTACAAACTTATTTACACACACACTTCTAAATTATCTAAGAGTATTATTACTTATTTCAACTGTTTAAGATATATTTTACCTACTAAATTCACATTAGTTGACATTAGTTGACTGCCTGCAACAGAGATACTAATTATACTAAATAAGCATTTCCGTACATTTTCTAACATTGTATTTGTAACCCTTAAAACAAAATATGTGATGTTTTGTTTATCCTTACGATAGTTGTAATCAGATGTATCAAATGGCATAAAATAATAAGCGTTTTATTCCTTTTTATTAACCCAGTAAACATCCCAATTTAAAAATTAAATGAATTAAAATAAATATGAGAAAAGCGGAGGACCGGGATATCTGGCGCAAAATGGGCGACACCTATGTACAAGGAGTGGATTGCGATTGGTTGAATAGTATAGAAAATAAATATACTTAATTTCATGTCATTATTTGTTTAGCTTTGTTGAATTTCATCATCATTATCATTAGCCCATTAAACGTCCCCACCGAGAGCCAACCCGTAAAGTATCAGCCTTAGTCTTCCACGCGGACCCTGTGTGGGTCGGAAAGCAACAGTCCATACTAGTGAGCCACAAACGCTCATAACCAGATAAATATAGTTTATACCTTATAGATACGCATTAAATAAGTAGGTACTTAAATTAGTAGGTATATATTTTATCAAATTATCGCCTAGGTAGGTATACATACTTTGTATCGTGTGCGTGCAAGTGTGTGTTATAGTTGACAGTTGTCACTTCTTTTTCTCTTCAACCTATCGCAGTCTTCCGCTTTTCTCATCCAGCCTCCACCAGACACCTGACACTAATCACCAGGGGAATTTCTGCTTACTAAACTCTGACTGAAATATAAAACAAATGTATATTTTTGAATGTAGTTTCTCATACATGCCATAATCTGATTCTGAGTAATTAAATTAAGATAAAAAATTTAATATAATCAATCAATTTAAGCATATTAAGTATACTTTAAATCGATAAGACGCTACCTTAATTTATCCAAGATTAATACTGATTGTTGGATGACGAACGATTTCAGATAAACGCCTGCAAAGAGATGCAATAGTTGTGCGTAAAATTGGCCAATGCGCACTAGGCCAACGTGGAATATTAAGGCCTAATATACTCTCTACGGTTAGGCTCATACCCTTCGTTGGGGATGTATATGAGCTGATTATGGTGTTTCATTAGGTTTTTTTACTATATTTTTAATTTAGTTTTTGCTGTAAAAGAGATACCGGTCCACAGACATCGGAATAACAATTAGACCGGACGAGTCGCTAAGTTTATAAGAAGACCCAATGTCGCAATTTCAACTTACACACACACATTAAAAATACTTACACTTAATAATATTACTCGTCATTGGTCAATGTTTACCCAATCACGGACACCTTGAACGCGGTGATCCATGCGGGGAAGCGTTATATCGATAGATGTCGATACTTTTTCTATTACCTGCACGAAGATTCAAAATAAAAATCCTACTGTTAATTTTGGGTTACGTGAAATAAATGTTAATTTTAAATGAAATATATTATTGGTGTATTAATAATGTTGAGGAACTTTAATAATATTATTTAAACAATATTATTAAGCCGCGTAGCTTTATTCATTTTATTAGAACTATAATTATCGATAGACGTATGTATATCATATCATCGCTAAAAATCAATACAGCGAAAGTAAATTTTAATTACATTTCAAGAGATAATGTTTAGAATAAAACATATATTATTTTAAATAGCAACACCCAATGCAGATACGAGTATGTACGAGTAGATATGGTAAAATTAACATAAATATTTGTCTTGTAAAGGATTACTTATTCCATGTTATAATAAACGTAAAACTTACAACGCTGATCTTCTGGGAACCTTAAATATTAGATACTATTTCTATAGAATAGCTTCAGAAAAGGGCAGACATAATATAATGATAAATGTTAAAAAGTTATAAAATAAATCACTATTTGTTCATTATTTTATAAAATCCTTACAACCACATTCACAAATTAAAAATGGCCGTGGCGTGTTCACAGTCACCATTGATAAAAAGCCAATAGCCGTCGTGATTCTTATCAACTTTGTTCGCTTATTATGTACTTATGTTTTTAAACAAAACTTAAATATCGAATAAAAGATATAAAATAACTTTATATAAATAAAATAGCCTCAAAATATTTCTTAAATACTGTTAGTAGAATCGAGGATATAAAAAATACAAACGTAAAATAATAAACAAAAACCTTCCGCTTCCATACAAGACTGCATACGAATATATCGATAGGTGGGTCGATAAAATGGTTCTCACTAGGCGTTTGTACCAACGGACGCGGTCAGGGGCCGTACTACCGAATAATGGTTCTAGTGGAACACGAGTAATGTTCGCTAACCATTGCGCGCATATTATGAATTGCGAACCGACGAACAGTTAGCACAGCCGCATTGTAATATAACTACCGAGATCGTTACAAAGAATTTACAGTGATATGTTTTCATGAATAAAAAACGGACGTTTCGTTTAAATATCCTTTTTTAATTATATAAATCAAAGTTTTCGGTTCTTACCTGTGAAAAGTTATTCCATTATTTGCTAAATTTACTAAATCACTGCGATGATGGCATGTTACTATTGCACAGGACGGCATTTTGGAAAATAAACGGTATTTTCTTCTAAAATGCGTGCGTCTGGACGCGACTTACACAGAGCGTAAACTGGCAGCCAGTGTATGCTCGTTGAGCTTACATTTGTCGCGCTTAAAAACGCGGCTTGCCCCATCTCCTGTATTGGGAAATCTGTGTACCGGCCTATACAAATATTATATTTTTTACATTTTACGTTAGTTACTTTCACAGACATCCGAATATATAATTAGACTAGACAAGCCGCCAAGTTTATAGGCAGCCCCAGTGTCGCAATTCCTTTTCGGTTCTTACCTTTGAAAAGTTATGATATTTCTTGGTAAATTTACTGATTCATTGCGATGATGGCATGTAACAATGCACAGGATGGCATTTTGGAGAAAAAACGGTTATTTCTTCTAATATTCGTGCGTCTTGACTCGTCTCACAGAGCGTAAACTGGCAGCCAGTGTATGCTCGTTGAGCTTACATTTGTCGCACTTAAAAACGCGGCTTGCCCCATCTCCTGTATTGGGAAATCTGTGGTTACTTTAGATCAGAAACTTAAACAACATTACCTCCACGAGGATAGCGAAACAGCAAAGCCATACATCTTAATTGATATGCAGAATTTATTGAAGTAACTAGTGTTGCGCAAATGCAAAAAAAGACGAGACTTAGCCAGGGGGATAGATAGCGTTGCTGTCTGTGTTAACATAGCTCTGTATATTTTTATTTATAAAAATCTATAAGTGTGAAATTAATTACATAAAGTTGTAGAAATAGTTATTAAACCTCAATGAAGATGTGAAAAGAAAGCATCAACGTACATAAAAGTGCGACATCACAAACGGAAATATTTCTAAGGACGAATTATACAGAAAATAAATAAGGAAAACAAAGAAAAAGTAAGTCCATATGATTCATTAATTCAGGCTCCAAATAACTGTACAATTCATGAAATTTTCTTGTTCCTGGTTTGGTCGTGCAAAAATGCAAAACCAAGACTGAATTAGGGCAATACTAGAAGTAAGCCTACTTCAACAAATTCTTGTTAGCGGTTGAATTAGGTCGTGCAGATTCAGAAGCTTGGCTCTACATGAGATCTGATTTCTTTTTCCAAGCGCAAACCTTATGTGGTCGTAACATTAGACATATAAACCTTCCTCTTAAATCTCACTATCTGTTAAAAAGAGAGAGCGTCGGTAGCTCAATAGTGTGGACTGTTGCCTTCCGACCAGGAGGGCGAAGGTTCAAATCCCGCCACTTACCAATATATTTCCGAATTTACGAAATTATATGTTATCTGACTTTCTTACGGTGAAGAAAAACATCGTGAGAAAACCTGCGCACGCTTGCGAAGGGATTCAAAGGTTACGCGTGAAGTTGGCCAATCCGCACTGGACCCGCGGGGACGACTAAGGCCTAATCACCCTATAGGCAGTACGCGGGTAGGCTCAGTTTTAAAATTAAGCATTATTGAGGCAGAGAAAGCGACTGTTTATACTATGTAGTGATAAACATAATTGTAGATATATATATATATATATACAATTATGTTTATATATCATAGATTATGTCAATTACATAATGCTGTATGACACAGCTGTCATTATCATAATGCAAGCAGTATTAAAAGTATTCACTTTATATCTTGATAAGTGATTGATATTAAATATCAAAAACGTTATCTGTCCTTCTTTATGACCGCGGTGTACTCGGAACCCACGAAACGGATTGCGCTGAAACATGAAAGTATGAAGATGCATTTGCAAATAAATATCCACTGACATTCACACAGCGTCATCTAGCCCCAAGTTAAGCGTGAAGCCTGTATTATGGGTACTAAACAACCGATACACTTACTTATATACTTTTTTTTTGTAAATCCATACATATTATACATGGAATTTGACCTCTTAGAAGATGTATGGATTCTTTTTATCCCAGGAAAGTCAAAGTATTTATTAATTTAGGTTTACAACTAACACTTATATGAACGTGAAAATGTATACATATAAATTTGAGTATCTGTTTGTATTATTGAAATAACACATTTTCTATACCAAAATAAAATTGCTTAAATTTTTGTCTGTTTCTATTCCGGGCAATCACTGAAATGGTTAGACCGATTTTAACGGGTCTTTAAGGCAGGTAGCTGATGTATAAAGAAAAACTCAGGCTACTTTTATTTTAGAAAAAACTTTATATTTTAGAAACACATTCATATTTCCTTTATTGCTCATGTTGGTTACATAAAGTTCTTAAATTGATAAATATACATTCTGCAACATGACATTACAACATTTAAACATTTAAAAGAAATGTCATATTTTTAATAATTTAAACTTAAATTTATATAATTATAAAAAGCATTTTATAAACTAAACGCATTTGGGCTATTATAGGCTGATAAATAAAAAGTTTATTTTAGGCTTAGCATTGTTAGTTTACAAATTGCTTAAAAACTATGTTAGTAGGACATGACCAACAATATTAAATTAAGCATTTCCCACGGTGTGGGGCTCCGGGCACACGCACTTGTGCTTAGACCCAGTGCCGCAGAAGGGGGCTGTCCAGCTTGACACTCAGCACGCTTAATGTGTTGTTATAATAATGATTATTTACAGAATGCTGTACCTAATAGTGTTTGGACTACTTGCGGCGTTGCTTTGGGCGTACCTAAAATGGAATGAAACTCAGGACTTCTGGGCAAAGCGCGGGGTGCCCCACGACAAGCCACACTTCCTCTTCGGCAGTTTAACATTCTTGCAGAAACAAAATCCCGTAAGTTCAACCAAAGTCTATTACATATGAAAAAACTAGAGTGTATGTCTTTTTATATTGAAATAACATTTTTTTACTTCATAAATTGAATATTATTACGAAGCATACACCAATATGTTTATTTTTAAAATTTTGTGTGTCTGTTCATCTGTCATCATCTGTTTGATTGTGCCGGGTAATCTCTGAAATGGCTGGACGAGATTTGGAAGGTATTTTCGGCAGGTAGCTGACACAATAAGGAAAAATATGCTAATTTAAGAAAACATTGTTTTTAAGAATAAACAAATGTTGCACCGCGCGGACTGCGCGCTTTTCATAACTTTTACTTGACTTATATTTTACTGCGGGAGAATATTTTATCTTGCGGGTGGTACCGCGAGGAACCGCTAGTAATAAATATAATCATTATCTTATTTATTTATTTATGGCATACACAACTAGTTACAATCAAGAAAAATATAACACTTACAATTGTAGACTAAAACTAGACAAGTTCATTATACGTCTGCATCGAGCCTTATGACGAGAAAATCTGTAAAACACTGCATCATTTGTTGACATCCTCTCTGCGGAATCCGTATTATTATTTTTCTGTTTTATTTTATGTTACGAAGTGAACAGGACGATCAGGTCAATCACCTGATGGTAAGTAATACACGTGACCAATTACTGATTACATGGAAGTAGGAAACAATGATTCTATTGTTTATATATTTTTTAATATCTTAGAGAGTGGATTCAAAAAGATATGGTTCTATTGTTTTTGGAGATCTAGTATCCCCCATTTCATGGATGGGAATATTTCTTGATACCTTCAAAACGGCTAGGAAGATAGATGTGGCTAAAGACAGTGATTTGTTTGTATTGGTGTTTCTTTGTAGGTATATTATGTAATGTATGAAAAAAGGATATAAGTATGTTAGGTGCGAGATGGCAGAGGATATTCATTATTTATAAAATTAGATCATATTTATTATTATTAAACTCGTTTACCTAATTAATGTATTTAAAATATGCGAAGGAAATCACGTATGCTTAAAATAACTTGAGGTAAGGAAATATTTGAATAATTTATGGTAAAAGACATCTTAAAGAAGGTTGCACGTGTATATTTGGAAAACCTGTTAAAGATCTTTTTAACTGTGACGTTAAATGTCTTGTGGGACATCTTCGATATTATTTATATTTCAACTAACGCACGTCAAGCTATTTAAAAATGAACTGTCTGGTCAATCCAGAACAAATGAACTATTTCTTTGATACTGCTATTTCATTCATTCAATTATTCAGGTCATAAAGATCACATTATGAATGTCGAATGTAATCTATCATTGCTTCGTTCAATTTTGTTTCATGAAAATAATATGGTATATATACATGGTGTATTTACAAAAATAAAGTACATAGGCACCTGTTTAAATATGTACATTGTTAAGTATTAATATTATGCTAATGCTTAGTTTGGGACTAGATGGCGCTGTGTGAGTGTCAGTGTATATTTATTATTATTATAAATTAACTGTTTTTTACACCACTTATTATTTATGAACTGTACGCTGCAAATGATGGTGAATAATTGATGTTTATATCAAAAAGAAAGATGGTATTATTTATCTGAGACAATGTGGTGCAATGGTTGAGCAGTCTGTAACTACACCAAGGGTTCTAGTTTCGATCCCCGACCCCCACGATTCTCGTGACATAATATCTTATTATGTTACTCATTAAAATAAGTGAAAACTTGACTGATTTAAAACTGTATGAGTTTGTATTATTTGATGTTATGTATGTTTACTTAAATTAAAAAAATATATACAGGGAATTTGGATGCGCAAGCTGTACGAAAAGTTCCAAAAACCATACGTGGGTATCTGGCTGTTCTGGAGACCAGCCCTGGTCGTCAACTCCCCAGAGATCGCGCGAAGGATTCTCATCAAGGATGCTGACAACTTCAGGAACCGCCTGCTCGGTTCCGGCAGTGCAACCTCCGACCCCATCGGTGGACTAAACTTGTTCACTGTTAATGTAAGTAAAAAGCGTCCACTGTTCCTTCAACTTTACCCATTTGCAAAAAACCTAGCAAACCCCCATTCAAACTCAAAAATACTTATTCAAATAAATCTTTGAGAGATACTTTTGAATCGTCAAAAACTCTTAAAATCCAAACTAATCTAACACCGATTCGGAGGGTTGTTATCTATCGAGAAGAATCCGAAAAGAAACTCGTGTAGTTTCTCTTTTCAAAATTGGGGTTTACAGAGTTATAAGATCATTTATTATATCTAATTAATTATTATAATGCAGTCATAAACATAACATTATTACGGAACATATTGCGAACACATTACTAAATAATGTTATCGGCTGAATTAATAGTCGTTTACACTTGTTATCATTTTTGCAAAGGTAACTTTTGATTTAAGCATAGATAGGTACGTAATGGAAGTGGCACCTCATTAAAATATTGTATATAGAATTACGAAGAAAAGGATACTCCTACTTTGTGGAACCGATGATTTGGATTAAAGTAAAAAGAAAGTTCCATTTTAACACCACACAAAGTGGAAGCTTTGCTTTCCTAAATAGTATATTTAGTATTTATTTTTTAAAATTAACCAAAAATTCAATATCATAATCATAAATAGCACTTATGTTGAAACCAGGATCCAACGTGGTCTTCCATCAGGCGCCGGCTGACGTCCGTGTTCACATCGTCCAAGCTCCGAGCTCTTCACGATCTGAAAATCTCAAAGTCAAGAGAACTGGTCAAGAGAATCACTAATGATTTGAAGCAGAACAAGGAAATTGAATTAAGGGTGAGTTTCTTGTATCTGGGTGATTCACCCATATTTATTTAGACTGATTTACAATTGTTTAATGTCATAGGTGAAAGGGACGATCGACCCGCTCACCTGGTGGTTATTGATACGCCTGACCATGACAAAAGCAGTGCAGAAAGAAATTAATGACAGTAGGCATTCATTATTTTCTGTCAACACTGCCCAGCACCCAATTACCAAGACGACAGATCTTACTAATTTTACTTTCCGTTATAAATACCTCATTAATCATCATTGTAGTCAACATACGCCGACTACTCGACTGACGTGATAGGAGTGGCTGCCTTCGGTGTGGACTGCGACGCGACCCTCACAGGAACCAGTCCCATGAGGAACGTCACCAGGGATTTTATGCAGTTCGACTTCATCAGAGGTCTGGCCTGGACTAGTATATTCTTTCTGCCTGAGGCGGTGAATATCTTCAAGTAAGTGATGTTTTGATCCTGGGTAAATATTGTTGAATAATCAGAATATGTAGTGTATGGTGGTAGAATCGATACTGAGTCGTCTAGGTAGTCGGCAAGTGTTATTCAGTACTCAGTTCACTATAATAATAAAATATATTATGAACTAATGAGGTCGTCATCATCAGCTCATTGAAAGTCCCCACCAAGGGGCACGAGCCTAAGCGTAAGGGTAAGGGTGTTTAGGCCTTAGTCGTCTACGCGGGCCCAGTGCAGATTTGCCGACTTCACGCACAACCTTTGAATTTATTCGCAGGCGTACGCAGGTTTCTTCACGATTTTTCTTTACCGTAAGAGCGTCCGATAACGTACATATAATTTTGAAAATTCTAAAACAAATTGGTACGTGGCGGGATTTTAACCTCAGCCTTCAGTCCACACCTTTGAGCCACCGACGCTCTACTAATGAGGTACTACAATGTAAAGGACTCACCATTATGAAACTTATTTATCAGGTTTTCATTTTTCCCGAAGAACACGATAGCATACTTCAGAAAAGTATATGAGACAATTGTTGCACAAAGAGGGAACGATGGATCTGACAAAGATCTCCTTGGCGCGCTCCTGAAAATGAAACAGGAAGCCATAATGAACAATGAAGGTACGAGTATTTATATATCTTTTAATTTTTTATGTTTGTTTTTTCTTTCATTTTTTTTTCTTTTATTTTTTTTTTTATTTTTTTTTCAACGAGCGGGCGATTCACCTGGTGTTAAGTTTTTTAAACTGATGTAGTAACTCCGAAGAAAAAACTAGAGCATAGCCGATTTTTATGTTATAAGTGAACAGGACAGTCAGGACGCTCACCTGATGGTAAATGATACGCTTGAGGGGACCAACATATAAGCAGTTATCATCCTCCATCAATGCCGCACTGCGCCCGACACCGGAAACAACAGATGCTAGTCTTATACCCTGTAATTTCACTAACTACAGTGCCCTCATCCCGGAACACAAAAGTGCATAACACTCCTGTTTTACGGGACCATATCTGACACTGCGGTGGTACCTACCTAGATGACTCAGTATGGAGTCAGAAATACAACGCAAAACGATTCTTACCGAGTTTTTGAGGTCATAAATCGTAATATTACTTCAAGTAGATTTACAATTATTTTTTTTGAAAGGTTACTATTAAGTTTCTTGCTGGATTCTTCTCAGTAGACGACAACAGTCCGAACCAGTGACAGAATCAATCATGTGTTCTCAATGAACCGAAATTAAATAAATATATTTTGATTTTCACTCCGATAAAGCTAAGACTTGTAGTATCAATGATAATTATACTAAAGGTTTCGTAATAAACAATATTATTATATGTAGCCGGTCAAGAAATAATTACGGTACAATTACGACTTTGAGCCCATCCAGTGGAATTTAATTTGGAAGGCAATATTTCATGGATTTTCATGGATCTTTCCTGCTCAGAAAATGGTCAAATATAGATAAATAAGTAACAGACCTGAACTTTACGTCTCTAGTTAAGTAATGCATATTTTGGATATGTGTAAGGAATAATGAAAGAAGAAAGAAGTATATTTATTTAGCAAAAACATACAAAATACAAGAGCAAAAAAGAGGAATACAAATAAATGCTAAATAGCCCCTCACTCATTGGACCACGCCAAATAGGACGATGCTGTTTTTCTATGAGGCCCTCTGTACTCTTAAAGAAGTTCCTAAAACGTTATACTGCATTTCTTTGATTATCCACACTTTGATTCAAGTATTGAAGCAAGGTTTACACTTCACAGATATAGACGATGACATAGTGATTGCTCAAGCAGCGATCTTCCTCCAGGGTGGCTTCGACACTACAGCAGTCACACTAAGTTTTCTCACGTACGAGCTGGCTTACCATCAAGATGTGCAGGTTTGGAACAACAGTTTAACTTAATTCCTTCTTCTTTCGAGTCGATGGATTCACAAGTTAAAAGGGTAACGTGACCATTATTGGGCCACTTTAATCGCCCTTTCATCTGGTAACTAGAAGTCCCGGAAACCGCACGAAGATGGACAGTTCAGGCAAGACAGTAGGTATTCCATTGTTTAAAGAGCAACACAGTCGCATATACTGCTTCTAGAATATCACCATCTTACCCGATTCTCACGGCACCGGCCAACACCCACCCGCAGTCTATTCATAGTTTTCCAGACCGCCCAGGGAAGATCACTAGGTACGCCATCGAGCCTTCAAATGAAAGTGTTTTTTGTAAAACTGAGACTTTATTTTAATAATTACAGGTAATACAGCTTAACTACCGTGCATAGAAATCTTCGAAACTTTGCATATAAAGTAAATAATTACAGTTATTTGTTGTTGTTAGAGGATCTTTTATTACACTTGTCCTCAAGGCATCTTCACCAGAAATAATCATCAATAAATTAATACACATAAAAATGGTCAGTGTAAAAGCACTTAGAGGCGTACCGGAGGCAACTCTTCAGCCAAACGGGGGGTCTCGGTGACTTAATTCCTAAGATTCCTTTATTTTTGTACTCGAACTGGGACTTATACGTGCATTTATTTGACGACCCATTTGGTGTCGCGGTTGAGAGGTCGACTGCAACACCAAGGGTTCCGGGTTCGATCCCCGGGCAGTACAAACATTTGTGTGCATGAACATGTCTGTTTGTAATGGTCTGGGTGTTTTCTATGTATAATATGTATGTATTTACAAAAAAAATATATGTATAATTATTTTTATCCGTTGTTTAGCATCCATAATACCGGATTCACGCTTAACTCGGGGCTAGATGGCGCTGTGTGAATGTCAATGGATATTTATTTATTTATTATTTATTACCAGAAAGCATTTAAAGTGTTTTTCTTATTTATTTCTCGTTATCAGCATCAGCCTTTTAAACATCCCCACTGAGTGGCACGAGCCTACACGTATAGGGTGTATAGGCCTTAGTCGTCCACGCGGGCCCAGTGCGGATTGAACGACTTCACGTATAAACTTTGAGTGTCTTCGCAGGCGTGCGCAGGTTTTCTCACGATATTTTCTTTCTCAGTTAGAGCGTCGGAAATATAATTTCGAAAATTCAAAAACACATTGGTACGTGGTGAAATTCGAACATGCACCCTCTAGATTGGAAGGCAACAGTCCACACCATTAGGCTCGTGCCCGTCGGTGGGGACGTTTAATGAGCTGATGATAACTAAATTTTTATCTGACGTAGTATCTATATTACCCTTATATCATCGGTGTTTTAAACAACACTTTAAATGATGGTATAGTATTGCCATACTCGACTTCATTTCTACAGGGAACTATGAAAATATACCAACTCTTTGTTTATTTTGTAGGAGAAAATGTACAAAGAATTGTTGGAGGCTAAGCAAAAGCTGGGCGATAAAGAATTTGACGGCACAGTTTTATCA
>PQWD01006057.1:0-51130 GCA_019425675.1 Leucinodes orbonalis
TCTCATGGGTTGAAACAGAGGAATTATTGTGAAAATCGAATATTGCAATCATAATAATAAAATCAACTTAACAACCACGTGGTTGTATACGGCTAAAACTTTTATAGCCATGCTGTGAGGAAAGGTCTGCCTGTGTCGAGAGTGATATTATAGGCTGTTGATGATGATGATACTAAGACCGAGTACTGCTATTTGCATGATTTACAGTGCTTGAATTGCACGAACGTACACCGATCATGCTACCCGCCGTGTTATTGAGCCTCGTACTCATAATTAATTAAATAACATAGGTTCAAAATTGAATTAATTTATTCTCTTTGATTGTAGTGATCTTAAATAAAAAATATAGCGAAATACATTCATAACATACTGTCAATATAATTTTTAACGAAATTATTAAGTTTTCTATTTAAAAGGCTTTTTAGTTATTAACTCTTCCAATAGTAAGTCATGGCATTGCCTTTATGTACCATACAAAGTGTTTAAAGTACAATATTGATTAGTTTGAAGCCGTGAAAACCACTGACAGTTCACAACCATTAATTGAATTGTTGGAATTCTTTGATCTTGCTATTCAATACTTGAATAGCCTCACGTCTAGGAGTCAAACTCAATGTTCGAAACTTTCGGAGTTAATTGAGAAATATCACACTTACAAAAAAATATATACGTTATGTTTTATTACGACTTTATTATGACAGTCGTTGCATCCATTTCAAGACAGAAAATTCTTCGACAAGCCAAATTAGTAGGAATAATTGTATTTATTCATTCAATCTCTAAATGATTGCTAATCCTTGGGTTTCACTTGCACTAAGCTTAGATTGTTTTGATAATAAATTACATTAATAAGGGTATAGAAGACAAAATTTATGATTCAACAAAGTAATCGTTTAATATCGTATTCAATTGATAAGACATCGTTTGTGTCTACAAAAAGAAACACAACTCAAGAAATTGCCATGCCAATGAATAAATCACAATCCATTTGTATTATTTTGCTGTTGTTTGAATGAAAAGTATCTTTATTTGAGCCTTGGAGTGTACAAAAAGGTTTTTGAAGTAAATAGCAAGGAGAGAAGCGATTGAAAAAATGAAAGGTACATTTTGTTATGAGACGGTAAAACACAATAGTCCCAAAGTTTTAAAATATTAATTTGACGGCAACTTTGTCGCTATTAGAATGAATACAAGACGTCTTGAGAATGACTATTATTATTATTCAAGTTCGAGAGCGTCGCAGGCTCAATGGTGTGGACTGTTGCCCTCCTACCGGGAGGGCTGAGGTTCAAATCCCGCTACGTACCAATGTGTTTATTATATGTACGTTATTCGACGCTCTTACGGTGAAGGAAAACATCGTGAGGAAACCTTCATGCACGCCTGCGAAGATATTCAAAGGTTGTGTGTGAAGTCGTCCAATCCGCACTGGGCCTGCGTGGACGACTAAGGATCACCCTATACTGGTAGGCTCGTGCCCCTCGGTGGGGACGTTAAATGAGCTGATAATGATAATTCAAGTTGTATAATCATCAATTTTACCCAAGCCGCTTGAAATTGCGTAAATGTATGGGTATTATTTATCTTTAGTAGTACCTTATTTCCCTCCACTTAAGGAAGAAAAAAGTGGTATATTTTCGATAACAATTGTTCTTGTCCTTCAAAGTTTCAGGTTCTTGTTCGGCAAGTTGGAGTGAGCAAACTAGAACCGGAATGGGCTATCATGCGACCGCCTCGCGCGGACTTGGAATGTTTCACACTCAAAGTCCAGCCAGTTTGTTTATACCTAGTTTGTAACACGAAATGCCATATGGCACCTAGGCACTGAGAGCCTGTAAGTTTGCAACCTTGCGATGTGAAGGAACTGCGTTGCCTTTTATACTTGTATCTTAATGGTAATGATAATGTTTTAGAAATATTGCTAAGCCGTCATCACTCGCTGCGTACTTTTACTTTTAAAAACATAAGTACTTAACATTTTTTAAAATTATCAAATGAGACAATATATTGGAATGATAACATCTTTCTGCATATGTTATACCCTTCAAATGATAGTATTCCAAAAATAGTAGAAAAACCTATTGTGTTTAACTTAGAATATAACTTTATAATAATAATAATAATACAAAAGATCACCGGAGCCTGCAGATCTATCACCCAAACCGATTAAAACATCCCATGATCAAATAGCTGCAATTATTCACCAATATTTAGCATTCAAACATAAACTCATACCGGACAAAACCGCATATTATAAATACACCCCACAATCTATTCTACAAAATTTTAATTATAAATTATATTGGGATCGAACCATAATCACAGACAAAACCATCCACCACAACAGACCAGACATTGTACTTCAGACAAAATTAATAAAACAGTTTACCTTATTGACATCGCTGTACCCAATACACATAATCTTGCATCCACCTACACCGAAAAATTAAGTAAATACACAGACCTCGCTATAGAAATTAAAACGCAGTGGCAAGTTCTAGCCGTGAAAACAGTCCCAATAATAATTTCATCCACTGGAGTAGTCCCAATTACTTTACCCAAAAGCCTACAACAGCTGTAAATCCACCCACTTACCCTACTTCTCTTACAAAAAGCTGCGATCCTTAACACATGTAGATTAGTCAAAAAATTCCTCTCAACAGAATAAAATTAATATACCATATCTGCTTTAGCCACAAGCTCGTATATGGTTAAGCCCCATCATTGGGAGATTTTATATATATAATAATAATACGACAATAATAATTAATGACAGCAGAGATTATACCAAATCTGTTCATTTGTCTACATTATGCAATATATATTTTTTGGGAACTGTTTCTATTTTAATTTAGCTCAAGATTTACCGCAAGCTATTGATAAAGAAACAAATTAAAAAACCATTTGCAATTTATTTACTAAAACTAAAAATATTAACCCGAAATACTGTTTATTTCACTGATACATCAGTGTTTACTTATAAATGCGTGCATCTTCTATTTGAATTTGATCTACAGCTCCTTTTAAATGGTGTTAATGGACAGTAAATTATAACAATAACAGTTTGCCGAAGCTTTTAAGATATTTAGTTTGTGTAAGATGCTCTATATTGCTAAGAATAATAGACGTAAATTTCTTTGGCGAGTCCTGTACTTTTAAAAATAACAAAATTATCTCCTTGGCTTGTTGATTGATACATAACATTCTAAGCGAATTGCTGGTAAGATGAATGCGGCTCCGGTTGTACATTATTGTAAAAATCTCAGAGTGAGAGATCGTAAAATGTACAAGCAATTACAACGATCTCATCCCAGCTCTAGATGCTCCACCAGTGTATATTATAGTAAATAATTAACGAACACTGCTTGAATTAGGACATGTGTCCTCTTCGTAGTCCCCGCTCATTTTATGTTTATGGTGTTTAATATAGACGGTTCAACAACTTGAAATTACGGATTAAGTACATAAGTGTACGAGCACTATTTTGTCGTTAGTAGGGATGAAGCGAACCCGACATTAGCAATTCATAGCGTAATCCAAAGTCACCTATTCTTGGGAGCTAAACAGCGTGTTTTATCTTCAACTAGCGTATTCATTTTTGAAAGTAATTTCCCTAACAACCCCGAGCTCTTATAAAGGAAATTGACGACCTGTCTTGACAATACTTTGATCCTCCCTGCATATTGTTCCCGCGGAAAATGTCGCCATAGAAGCTGCTTAAAATTTAAACTTCATTGAATTAAGTTTTAAGACATCCTTAATCTAGAATGAAATTTTAATTCATTTTATGCATCAATCGAATACGAGAAATATTAAATAATAAGAATAGGATTCTATTAAATATTTACCTGTTGATAATGATATTTTGTTAGTATATTGTATCGGAAAAATATATGTTGTATTCAAGACATCTTGTTAAATATAAAAATAATGAACATCTAATTATTTTTATCTATTTTTTGCATCGGCTACATATCCGCAACCGCGAAAAAGAACGGTTTTAATTGTGAAACAGTGACCGCGTGCCAGTCGGCTGCCGGAAGCGAGAAAATCACTCGTTGGCAACCCCAACAGTAATGACGCTTTGTCATAAGAAACAGTACTCGTCCCCATTTACATTAAATTAATATTTACGAAAAATGCTTCTGATTTTGTTTATATTACAATCTTGTTTCTCAACTCTCAACCTTTCAATCATAATGTACCACAGCGAAACGTGGCAGGGTACAGCTTGTTTCTTGTACTGGATTGATACAATGCAGATATATAATTTGAGAAAACATGTATCATACAGGAATTATATATTTAGTATTTTGTAATAGTGTTTCACTAGATTCTACGACTTGCCAACTATATTTTCAACAATTCTGTGTACAATATACATTAAACAGACATGCTCTAATGATTTTCATCTTATAATATGACACTATCATCCTTTGTAAAATATAAAGATGAATACGCTATGAAACTCTAATGCAAAAAAGTATGGCGTATGCGGCACGACTAAGTTAATAAGATGCTTCTAAATAGGGTGCCTCATTAATATATATTGAACAAACAACAAAAGCCCTAATTATCGTAAAAAAGTTTTCACTCGTGTATTTCATGATTCAATTCACTATTGATTAACCAGAATATCTGATCGTGACCTAAAGAGATTCTATTATTATTAACTGAACAGAGAAATGCTTTTGAATTTTAGGTCACGTTCAGTTTCATTGGATACCGGTAGGATTTTACTAATTATTTCGTATATATCCAGATGGATCTTCGTTATCGAAGTAACCAATTCCATTCGCCTCAGGATAAATTACAGTTGGAGGAAATGTAATCTATTTTGGAAATTGACGAGGAATCCAGATCTTCGGCACAATAGGGCAAATCTTGAATAATGTGTAATCAGCGTAGTAAAATCTAAAATGGTTTCATTCAAACAACGTCATCCCTTTGTTCTCATAATAAACTGTCAGGATACAAAAGAAATTCACCGACATCGGATGTCACCCTGCTGAATTTAGAGCTGCTCGGGTATAGTAGCGGTATGTCCTATTCACTCAAAAGAGGCTTATGAATAGAGTGAGCACCCTACGCAATAATAGTATGCAGCATACATTGTGTTATTCGTGTTCTTATTTAAAACACAATTGTTTTAATGAAATATGATATAATTCTTAATTATGAATTAAACGGTTTTAGTTATCAAAGCAAAGTTTATTGCATTCTAAGCCCGTTTAAGAAAGGAAGAATCTAAACTATGGTAAAAAACTAATTTTCTTGAGCTTTCCTAGTAGGTTAAATACTATTTCCATCGCATCACCTGGCAATTGAAGTAGAGCAAATAACAATCTCTTTGTAAAGAACTATTGTCATTACTTTATAAGTATATTTTAGAACTGTTTTCCATATACAGAAATATTTAGCTAACCAAAGTTTGTCATAAATAGTAGAAGTGCGAAATGGTAGCGGACGATTAAAAAAATCTATGATCGTTTTGAAAGAAAAATATAGCGAAGAATTGTTTATAGGGGCTCAACGGTGCGGTGAGCCGGAGGTGGCAAATCACTGGTCGTTTCCGGAGGGACCCGGCCGGAAATTGAGAAAGTCTCCGGCGCCCGTGACGTCACATGGCGAAGAAAAGTCCGCTGATCTCCCGCCGTTCGGCATGATTGCATTGGGGCCGCGGCGAAAAGGCACATTGTTTCAATGGAACGATGCAATACAGGCCGTTTACTATTTGAAACTAATAAGAACGTAGATAGTATTTCATTTCACAAAATTTTATATGCGTACACCCAGATCATTGCAATGAAATACGTTTTATGTAGGTAGTGCTAGTGTATTTTACCTGTGAACTATTTAACTTACGACATGCCAACAGCTGTCGTCACTATATTACTTATAGTACATACACTGTTATTCAAACTATTTTTATTATTTTATTATCTCACTCATTAACCTAGTACCTAACACAGGTATTTATTTTAGATACAACATCATCATCATCAGCCCATTAAATGGGTCCCACCGAGAAGCACAAGCCTACACCTAAAGGGTGTACCTATAGGCCTTAGTCTTCCACGCACAACCTTTGAATTTCATCTCAGGCGTGCGCAGGTTTTCTCACGAAGTTTTCCTTCACCGTAAGAGCACGGTAATATTAAAATATTACCATGGTAAGAGCGTTGGATAACGTATATTTAATTTCAAGAATTCAGAAACACATTGGTACGTGTTTTATTTAACCTGCATCTTCCAGATAGGAAGGCAACAGTCCACACCAATGAGCCACCAAAGCTCTTATTTTGAGATACTATTAATTTGAATACTCGTATGAGATTTTTCCTTTTAAAAGTAAGCAACACATTTTAGCCTTGATGTAAGAATGACATGTATTTAAGAGACAATATTAAAAACGACGACGCATTTACGAGACTGGTAATAAAGGGAATACCGTGACGCACAGATGTAAAAATATACTTGTAATACAGGAGACAGAAGCATATTATTGTTTTATAAAAAAAAACTTTTATTATCACACACATACATATTATACCATAATTGATATCATACTTATTTCTTCAGATTGTGAGTGGGACCAATCTAACCTTACCTGCATGAGTTTCATTCTGCCGAATAAAAATCAAGGCGCTAGCGGCCCAACAACCGATGATGGGTTTCTGTCCGGATCTTCATTTGATAGGTATGTCTTAACTATCTTAACCGACCCAAGTCAAGTTTAGATATGGCCGTAGTAAAAGTTCCCAATACATGATTCTTGGGCCTTAAAGTTATTTAAACTGCCTTTAGTCAGATAGCGTACGCGTACTAGAATAGTTTTCGGTCACTATTTCTTTTTCGTGGTTTTCCGATCACAAAAAACGTAAAAAGTCTAAACGATATATTCAAAAAAGGAAAAAGAAATAGTCGTCTATGTGTGCGGTACTTTCAATGTTGCGGAGAAACAAAGGGACCGCAATTAGTAAATCAGTTGCCTCGACCATTCCGCCGATGCGGACGGTCTGTGAGTTCAGGAAAGACACGAGTGGCATCCCTTAATTTGATACTATGTACAATCTACGACCAAGTATTTGACGTATGTTGTTTTATGAAATTTTGTATGGATTGTTTTTTTAAGTACTCAGGCAATGAAATTGGTTTACATGTATCAAAAATGACCTTCACAAAATTTTCATGCCACAAACATGAATAAAATATATTTCCTATGTAACATTTATCAACTTCATATGTATTAAAACAGTGTTATCATTATAATTGTGTTTATATCTTTCGAGGTCAGCGTTACACGTTTAAAACAATGGAAATGTTCTGGGTTTATATTGAATTATCATCAGTTAATAAAAGTGCACGAGCCTACCCATAAAGGATGCCTTAGTCGTCCACGCGGGCCAAGTGCGGGTTAGCCGATGTCACGGCTACACGTGCGCAGGTTATCGTATCGTATTACGATAGGACACGATGTTTTTCTTCACCGTAAGAGCGTGGGTAAAAGTACATATAATTTCGAAAATTCGAAAAGACATTGGTACCTACATGGCGAGATTTTAGCTGGCTGGAAGGTTCCAGATCGGAAAGCAACACTCACAATGAGCCACCGACGCTCATAGGTTATATTTTGAATATTGTATCAATATTGCAAAAATATATTGATGCTTTATTCTATACAATGTTGTAAAAATATATTTTAACAATATTCAATAATAACTTATACACAAACTAATATTGGCATAAACAGAAAATGTAACGAGGATGAAAATCAACACGGAAGCCTGTTTTATAATGATCTTGAACGTTTAATATTCAACAGGACCTTAATAAAATCAGGAACTGTGTGTCGCTGTTGTGAATTCCACTGCTGTCGTCAATTTTCGATTTGCAACTTCATAATGTACCAAATGTGCTTCACAGACCGTGCGCGTGAATTATTCAAATATGGAGCTACTACAATATGACAATGTTGATTTATTTTTGCTGCGCTCGTTTGATATCACGGTCCGCTTGAAATTGCCTCTGCGAAAAATCGAGTGAGTGTCGGCTATAAAACCCTGATTAAATTACCATAGCTTAAATTGTTTTAGTACCCAGCTGTTTAAGGCATCACGGGACGGGGTAGTACGTCGGCCAATGAGTGCTCGCTTTCTAAATGGTTCCGTTTGAAACAGCTCCCTTGAATGACAAATAAAACTTCAGCATGATTTTTGCGGAATTAGCCTGGAGCAAAGTTTGGGGCCGATCATGTTCCCTGTGGTCTGCGGTGAGTAACGAGCGGTCAGAGCGCGACTGCCGTCCCATGGGATCCTCTGTCCTGCTTAAGCACAAAGTGTATCCACTCTTATGCCCTACCAATGAGCAAGCTGTTGCATAATCGGGACACCGGACACTAATATTTTTTTGCAACGAAAACGCATAACTCATTTGAATGCGGATCAATTCGCAGCGAGTGCAGATATTTATTTTACCAATTTGCAAACATTTGTGACTCTGTCGGATTTTCGAGATGTGAAAAACGTCAGGTCGGATGATAGACGACTATCGTTCCGCAATTGGTAGGAACATTTCGAGCGTGTTAGGTGTTTGATGAATATTCGTATCCCTTTTCCCAGATTATTCGCCATAAATTCAGTTTGCTATTTCGGTATTCAGATAAATAGGCTTGCAAATTTTGTCTGCACACACTCGTATGGGTCCATGTCGAATTAGACGTATTTGAATCGTAATATTCAAATAGTAGATTACAATAGGATAGGAGGATAATAACACTTATCTTAATGGGTATGAAATATGTCGATACAATGTTAATAACTAATTGTTTCTTATAATTAGAAGTCTAACGTATTTGTAACTAGTTAAACAAATTTTTTAATTGTCTTTTAGAAGATTGATTTGTATGTCAATGCTGATAGAAACAAATTTGGAAACGTGCCAATAATATTCAGTAGAAGTATATGTACTTAGAAAATGTCCAAGGTTCCTGGGTTTCTTTTAATATATTTATTTAATGAATTAACACGTGTATCATTGAACATTTTTTTATTGTGACTTTGTTAAAGCTTCTTTAGATTTAAGAATGAGAGACCCTTGGCACCTATAGACTAGCTCATACGAGTATGGTCTTATATAACGGCCTCAAAGAAAACTACCGTAGAACAACTATTTGCGTTTTGGTTATTGAAAGCCTGTAACTATTGATCATGTTAAATTTTCTGCTCGTTTACCAAATAATGGTATAAAAGTATTAAATCTATGGCTTATTTGTAATAATATAATAAAATAGAAATCACAATTATGTTCTGCATAGTTAATCGTTTTTTCCTGAGTGCTATTTATAAATTTAATTAAATAACCATTTAAAATGCTCTGTCCCTCACAACTTTTAGATGTATAATAACACAACTTCCCGCTTTGAGTTACATAAAGATAATGAATTATTCATATTTCTTTTAATTAGTTATTATTTAAGTATCTTATGAAGATATTACTAGCACAATTATGCAGTATAATTTTATGGTTATCCTTTATTTAACTACTATTAAAGTTATTTGACCGAAATGACGCTTCATATTTTGAATGCATTTGTTTTGCTAAACTAGGCCTCTCTGTTAAGGCTGTAGGAACTAAGTGTCGCTAAAGAGTTTTCTAGTAGTACTTATCACAGTTATGAGATGTTAAGATAGATAAATATATTACATTATCTTTCAATCTGTTAATATAAATACCCAGAGACATTTACACAGCGTTATCTAGCCCCAATTTAAGCAGATCTAGAATTAAGAGTACGGAACAATGGATAAAAGTATTTGTACACGTAGAAATACCCAGAGCAATTCAAACAGACATATGTTAGCCAACGTCTCAACCATAACACCACACGGGTCGTCGAATATATTTGTACTTTTATTGGCTATTTTTAAAGTCTACAACATTGTGATATCATGAATCTAGATAACAGCTTTTGGGACACGAGGAAACTTCTCGTGGTGCTTGATAGCGAACCAGTATCTTTGGTGATCCACCAAAACGTTGGACTAGTAAGATGGTACGAAGCCCCGTCCCAGGAAATCATTTCAGATGGCTTGTTGACCTAAGTCAAAGTCTCGAACTCGTATTTGTATTTGCAATAGGTATCTCAATACCCTATGGGTTTGTAACACAGTTACAAATTTATTTCATACCTGCACCGATATAAAGGTCCCCTATTCTGCCGTTGCGTAGGATTGACAGTCGCCTAGAGAGCATATTTATGACCGGGCCTTACGATTTATACCCACTTGCTCTGCGCTTGTAATAAACCAGATAACTCAATTTATGGCACTAAAACGGCGGCTGTATCGTTTACTTGGGAACATTGCCTATATCAACTAAAATATGTTGACGATACCCTAACTGCATGCAACATGAGTTATTTGGCAGTTTAGCAAGGCTTGTCCATTAAGGTGTTTTGTTATCTTGTACTTGGCAGTATTTTATCTTTTTAACAGATTGGGGCAATTTACAAAAGCCAAGTGTGAATCAAGTGTGAAGCACTAGCATCAACTGTCTAAATAAGAACACAATATTATTAATGAAATGAGGTATTCATTACTTAGTTATAGGCAGTGAAGCACGCTATGCTTGGGATTATGACCTCAGGAATAAAATCCGGAATGAAGTAGGTATTTTAAAGAAAAAATTAAGATACCGAAATTGATTTCTGGATCAGCAAGCTTAAGTGGTAGTGATGAAAGGTTAGGGCAAACGAGTTCAGAGTGGAAACCTCGTATGCGTATACGTTCGTGAAACGTCTTTCGTGAAAGGTAGTGATTGCAAGATGGTGAAAGCAGGGTACTGGGATATTTTACTCAAAATAAAATAGAAAGAAAGAAATACATTTATTTGACCACACAGTTACAGGTTTACATCTTTAAGACAATAACGTATAAAACAGAAAGGAAAAGAGTTAAAAAAAAGGTGTTAAACATGGAAAACAATAATCAATAACAAAGAAAAAATATTAACACAGATGTGGTCAATTTGGCCCGGCCTCAGCATAAGCTGCCGTGATAAAGTGAGTCTTATCACGGGAGCGCTGGTTTTCTGATAAGGCCCAGGTGACGTCATTATCATATTTCTTTTCTTTATAGTATAGTTAGACAGAAAATTACGAAAAGGACTATATAAAAAAAGCATACAATATAACAGAAATTCAAGGCTTTACAACTGTTTTTTTTTTTAATTTAATTTATAAATAAATTATGATAAAACATACATAACATTTTTCAGCAACATACATATATAAGAGCAATAATATATAAAAATAAAATAGGGGAGAACCATGTTCAGTGTGGACTGAAAAAGGTTAAGAGAGTTACCTAAACTTAAGTCTTAATCGTAGCAAAAAAATTCAACCTAAATGTTGTTAAATAATTTGTTGGTAGCGAATATATCAAACTAAAATTGCTTAGTTATATAGATTTAACATTGAACAATTAACATAGCTGCATGCCAATATTAGTTTTGGGGTTCTAATAGACAGTGTTCTGAAATGTGACACATATTGCATAAAATTATTATAACCGTGAATCTGAAGCTGAGTAAGTATCTAATTTTGATCTTTTTGAAGTTCATAATATACAAAGACAGTTGTTATAAATTTCATAACGTACTCCACTCGTATATTCAAAATGATTACAAACAATCATATAATACGCGAACTTTCCGTTACCCCGTTCATAAGAACCTTTAAAAGTCGTAAAATGTCGGCATTGTTTTGATCATGGAACTTTCGATATGAGTTTCTAATTTATCACGCTTCCATGGCAATACATACGCATGTACATTGCCGTTGCCCTTGTTTGAGTTTGATAGGGCACGCCTGAAATTTCCAACAGCTTAAAATGGAAAAGATGATAAATTATTCATTATGATGTGATTATAAATTTCGTAGAATCACAGCCTTCTTGTAAAGTAAACAGACAAATTAAATTTCATTACACAGACCAAGATTGTTTCGCGGCCATATTGATTGTTTTTTGGGTGTTGACGGGATATGCTCATGTATTTTTAAAGAATGCTTACTATTTTCGAGATAATTTGAATATATATCAGTAAGATATTATTTATTCATATTATTTCACGGATTTAAGATGGTCGAATTTGGTCTTTCTTCTAGTATTGTTGTATTCCGGATTTATGGGAGAAACATGTTATGGTATTAAGGATTAGGAACTGTGACTCAACGTTCTTACGTCACAAGCAAGTTGTTGCACTGTGATCTAATATGATATAAAAATAACAGGTTTATGAAAGCAGCAGTTATGCTTATAAAAGCTTTATTTTCAGAACAAGCGATTGATTTTACGTTTTCTGTTAAAGAATATATGTTGGACATATTTCACGTAAAGTTAAGTCCTCCTTATCACTAAAATATTATGCCGTTTTGTAGAAATATGACTGTAATGGATAATAAAATACTAAGTTGTTGTTGGAGAGCTGTAAAAGTAACCCAAATAAATATTTTGTATAGATTATTATTTGATCCTATACTATATATATTACGCGTTATTTTCTTCACAGGATATATTATTCTGTGAAGAAAATATCGCGTAAATTATATCCATTAAGATGGGTTATAATTAGATAATTGAAAGAAAGAAAAGTTGGTTATTAGTTGGAAAACTCTTCTTATTGATTAATGAAATAAATTGGATTACCAAAAGCCCTCATGCATTTGATTGTAACGTTAAATAAGTTATAATTTTCAGTTTACAACCAGTGTTAAGTTATTATCAGTTTACGTACGGCCTAGACATGGAAAACATAGAACAACGGGACAGCTATCGATTATTTACTAATTTTAATATATGACAATACCATTGCATCTCTCTTTAAAAGCAAAGCTGTATTGTAAGTCTAGCTATTCTTCGCCCAAAATTTTTTTTTTCCATATCTGCACTAATTCCTGAGACCTAGCGGGCTCTCTCTATGTGCAATCGCTTTTGTGCAGACTGACCAAGTGGCCACATATACGTAAACACACAGCACATCAGCAGCTGTACATATCACAGCTCATTGTAGTGTTTCTTAAACGTGCATAAGCACACGTAGGTTTGATTAATAAACAAAAAGCGGGTTGCGTCAAACCGGGACGGGACGGGACGTCTGGCAGCCGTGACATCTCTAGACGAGGCCGCTCGTTTTACTTTGTACATTTGCGCATATTCTGATATCACCATTAAAATTAAGTGCTCCGAACAATCTTGCAGCTGAGGCGAGTGATTGAAGCCTAGGATTAAAATTTTCACTTCTCACAGATGGTCACGAAATTATTAAAAGAAGAAATTGTCGTAAGCATCGCGTTTATTAAAGGGGATAACGCTGCGACAAACGTAATTGAATTTTATAAATGTTGTGTATTGCGTGTGTGAACAATCTCTTATTATATACAATGAACATGAAACTGGATAAAATTAAACGTATCTATATGTAGCCACTTTTCTGTATTAGAAGAAAATTTTGAGAGAAACAAGAGACGTTGACACATTTCACTTATTTAATTAATCAAACAGCTTTCACGCTACGGATTTTAATTATCTTTTATAATTTATAATTATTTCCTCAATTGGTAACCAGTAATGGCATTTGAAAATGTCCTCTCACTAAAGAAGTGTGGTACAATTCTTTGAAAAAATACAAATACAAAAATACAACAATATATAAGTGTACCCTTTTCCCTAAACTTGCATTTGAATACGACACTACGTAACGAGTGAAAAGTGAAACATATTTCATGCAGATTCTCGCTTAAGGTTCGGCCAGGTTGTCAGGGGATTACAATTCGTGTGCATTCGAAGCAGAACCTCCAACAGTAGAACTTAACGCATAAATATCGCCGGCAGCTAACCTCCCAACATCGACGGTCAACAGTTTAAATTTGGATGAACAACGGAAATAAAATATAAGCTAGCCAATTCCGTTATTATGAGACGGTAATATATATGACGATACACACACCTTGATATCAGATCTGCTGATTATGGTGCAGTTTATTGAATAGTGCTGTTTGAACATAATATGTAATGTGAATGAATAAAAACTGACTTACAGCTTTATGATGTAGAAGCAGTGAGATGTAACCTACTTAGTGTTACAAATTTGATGAAATTGTTTCACCTAGTACATCATTATGTACCTAGTGGTACTTTACGATTGAACTCCCCTAACTATATCCCACTGCTATAGACCTAGGCCTCGGCTTAAGTTAAGTTTATGAAAGCTTTAAGCGTTAAGTTTCGCTGTCCTGTGGTGAAGAAAACAATATCTATGAAATGTTATAGACAGACGCGCTTTTTGTTTAATTTGAAGCTTTCTACTGCTCCGGAGAGATGGGGTGGTGACAAATATTTTGTATTCTGCCTTCACCACATGGCTTTAAAATTTGTCTACATGTAATGGTAAGAGATAATCTTCCTATAACTAAGCTGTGGGAGAAGACCTGTCCCTGTAGGGCTAAAATATAGGCTGGTTGAAGAAATCAATATATTCGATCGAATGTATTGATCACTTTGGGCCAGTTGTTGGTAATTACTTAGTAACGTTTGATATCTAATGTTTGTGTTATATCATCAAGACAATTTACAGTGGATTTCATTTGAAAATCTGAACCATAATTAATTTAGCAAGTTTACCAGCACTTCACATTTTTTTACGATTATGTGTTTTATTATTTTACCATGCTAAATTTAATATAAGAGTGTTTACATGTAACAGCCTCCGTTCTGAATCAAATGGTTCGTTATAATTAAGTCTTAGTAGTGTTGAGCTTACACGAATTTTATTAGAACTCAAATTTCGGGTAGAGAGAATGCGCGGAATAATGCTGATATCAAATTGGCTTGTCTAGGTTTTAGTCGTTAAATACATTTTACACATAGGTACGACGTCACAGTTCGAGAATGCAACAAAGTTTGCACTCACATCAAATCATTTGCTTCAGCAAACTCAGCACTAAGTTAATAATAACTGCCTTGTTTGTAATACACATCAATATTATATAATGTTCAATTCTTTTCTGATATCCATCTTTCTGAGCTCAATTTCGAATAATAAAAGTGTTAAAACGCATTATTAGAATGAGAAGTTAAATTAATTTTGAAAGTAATAAAAAAGATGAAATTTAATACTCGATCACGTCGCTTTTAGATTGAAGATTTTCAGCGTTCATAATCCAGTGAGTGAGAGAAGTGATATTGCAGAATTTTACGTGATTTACTAGTAAGTCCTCGGACGAAAGCTGATTGCTTTTGGCAATCGGGATTTTAGGGGGTTGGTTTAATGATATCTCGCGCCTTTTTGTTAGGTTAAGTGTAGTTGTCTTTAGTGTTTACCATTTAAAAAACAAAAGAAAGAAATGCACTTTATTCAGCACACAAAAATTTACACATTACTTTAAGGTAAATACCTCATTGCTGAAAAGTATTTAAACTTAGTATGTACATTACCTGAGATAAGGTACTGGATTATTTAAAAGTAAATAATAATAAAAAGTTTAAATAAGCACGTTCTCTTTTGATTCTGAGACTCAGGTTCCACAGTGAGCACACATATTTCCCAGCATGACATCATATTGGTTAGTATATTGCGGTGTTAATCAAACTATTTCAGAGGCTTTTTATATACTCTAACATCAGGGTCAGTCTGATTAATTATACTTCTGACTACAATCTACACTTAGATATATGAATTAGACAAAGAATTGCAGGTAAAAGGAGTAGAAGCATTCGCGGCGAGGCTCCATTATGTGACGCGCGTCTCAGGAAGTTATTACGGGTAATGTAGTAGCGTCGCGGCTGTGGTTCTTTTTATGGCTCGGACAAAGTATAAGCGCCTAGATAGTTGCACACAAACAACTCGCCTTTTTCCCCTCTTGTTTCTTAATGATTTTTGGGTTCGTATTGGCACGCATAAAATTTTCAATCCTGTAGTTTGTCTCAATCTGTCGATTTATGGTCCTCATAATGACTCTTCATAGTTGTTTTTCATACATTTTAATTACTACCAATGGAGCTCATAAACATAAAAGATATTTTTTTGAATGAATACTATCCATTTATTATAAAAACCATAATTTTGGATTGGAAGATCTTTTTTCTTTATATAGTTCAATGATCATATTGCTAATTCAGGATTTTCGCTACCGTGGTATGCTCGTTCGCTCGCTTGGTCCGCGATTGTTACAGTTTTAACCTAACCTAATAACCTACATGGATACAAAAACTCAAGATCAGAATATTTGTGAAAACAAATTTAAGCCGGGATATAAAACAAATTTATGAATAATTTATTAAGTTATTATTGAGTCTCAATTATTAGTATCAACAATATTAATAAAAATAAAAACTAAGTGTTAGTATAATTGGTGGACTTTCAATGGTTATCCTTTTTATTTATATTGAGTTTTTTTAATTTTTTCATAAATAATGATCATTATGAATTTAAATGACATGAGAAATATTTTCAGTCCCTTGATAATAAGAGTGGAAATGTTTTGTAGGAAAATGTGTTCCTTGATTTTTTGTAATTTTTGTTGAAATTTGGGTATTCTATTTACTTTATAATACGAGACGCACTACAAAACACTGAAGAACGTATCATATAGTATAAAAGTATTAAACAATATATGGTATTTTGTATATAAGGAAGATGTTTAAATTTGTAGTTTTGCTGACCCGGGGATTTAAACACCTGTGGTATCAATTATCGACATTTGCCTTAATAACAATTATATCAAACGTCGTTATAAGAAAGAAAGGCTAAGTTATTTGTTATTACATTGTAGATAAATTGTTTTTATCTCAAGCATTTTAATTATCTATAGGTTATTTTAATAAAATACACTCACCTCTGTGATTAAAGATAAATATGTTAAACATTTACAATTATTTGATGAATTTTACTAGCAATAATATGTACATTACCATGAATTCAGAATCACTGAATACTGGTTTACATAATTTCCATTAGTTTTCTTCAAAACACTAAGATATTTAGTCAAGAAATAATAATCATCATCATCATCAGCTCATTAAACGTCCCCACCGAGGGGCACGAGCCTACCCGTATAGGGTGATTAGGCCTTAGTCATCCACGCGGGCCCAGTGCGGATTGGACGACTTCACACACAACCTTCGAATCTCTTCGCAGGCATGCATGAAGGTTTCCTCACGATGTTTTCCTTCACCGTAAAGCGTCGGATAACGTACATATATTTTCCGAAAATTCGAAAATTCATTGGTACGTGTCGGGATTTGAACCTCAGCCCTCCCGGTAGGAAGGCGACAGTCACACCACTGAGCCACCGACGCAAGAAATAATGTCAGAATATAAATGTCCTTTATGAAATTAAATATAGAAGGCACTTATTTACTACTATGGCGACTATGCTGAAGAGGTATTCATTATATTTTCATGTAAGCCTACGATCTAGTTTCCATGCAAACGTGATTCTAATGAGTCCATTCATAATGTATTCCCGCTTAACTCAACTCGAAGGTTTCTTTAAAATGTTTTCGTTTAATGCTCATGTTAATAATTTGTTAAGTAAATTACAACTCAAGGTTGGAGCTCAGTTGTCGGATCTAATAAAACTGCAAACACGAAGCTGCGTGAAGACTTAAGTTCTAATTAATTTCTTCAGACGTTCCTCTTAATTTTTGCCTTCTGTAGATAAAATTGGAACCAAAATTCTTAATATTAATGGATTTCCTGCCAATAAACCAACAATCGCTAAAATTAATGTTTAGATTTCTGGAGCTATCGTTTGTTTGTACAGTTCTGTTATAAATATAAGAAAATTAAAAAGAAAGGGGATTAATACAAATTGTGAAGTCAATATATTTTTCATTAAAAATATATCATAAACATTAACCCTAAAATACATTTTAGGGGAGTTATGCTAAAGTAGGTACCAACAAGTTTGTACCGGATATAAGTTCTGATTATAATTTCCATACTTATGCACTTAAGTTTTTTAAGTCATAAAATGAACAGGACGGTCAGTTCGCTCACCTGGTCAGCCTTTTTTACCTGCTTTGCATCATATCCAAAGGTTGCCTGGAAGAGATCGCTTGTAGCGATGGGGCTGCCTTTGCCCACAGTATTGTTTTTTGATAATGTTACTGTATATATTCACAATTCTTTATTGCATACCACATGTAGTTTTGTGTACATTTTGAATAACAGTTCACATATGGACCCTGAAGGGCACAACAACAATGCACTTTACTTTTGAACACTATTTACAAAATATGTATCTGTTCCTTTTTTCTGTGTGTACTTGTGGGCAATAACAAACTGGAGGTAAGTGATACGCCTGACCATGACAGATCTAGTGTTGGTGAGAATTGATAACAGCACTTGTCATTTTTTTCCGCCAACACTGCCCCACAGCTGTCAGACCTGATAGACGTTAGGTCTCTCATATCCAGTAATCTTACTAGCTACTGTGCCTTCATCCCAAAAAACATATCTATTCTATCTATCTATCTACCAATCCTAATACCTAGTGGACACTAGCAGTGTGGTAAATTATGCTTGGGTATAGAAATTCGTGTTACGGTAACCAAGTGTGGTTATCGAAGGCCCAAAACTCCCTTCATTCCTCATATTTTATTTTCCCTATACCTTCTTAAAGATCAGAAACGCACTCATTGCTCCTCCATAGTTACAAGAAAATATTAAAATGTAAAAGGATATTCTATTGTAGTATTTGCTTGTAACTACAGTGTCCATGGGTTGCGATACTTAGAAATAAAAATGTTTAAATAAGTCATCGAATTGAAATATACAACCGGTGAAATTGCTTTCATGCTTACAAAAATACTTTATTTTTGACTCCTTCCTTAATATCGAACGCCCTGGAGTTATGTATGTATATTTACATTAAGGGTGACATTTAAGCAAGACGCGAAGTAATAAATCACGAACAAATTTCACGCTTCAATTCCCAATAAGGTTGCTCAAAATATAAACATTAACTGTTGTTAACAAGTAAGCTTTCTTGTTCATTGGACTAGAATACCCGTCATTTTATCATAGAAAAAACATCTACTGTTTAGATATCACGTTTAGAGGAATGTCGAGGAATCTATAAATATAATATATTGAGTTTAGATTAACAAATAAATAATATCAATCAAACAATCTGTGTACGTATTAAACTAGCTTGATGCTTTGTTAACAAGAATGTTCTTTGTTGTATTTCTATAGTAAATTTCGTGCTCCTCGTCGAAATTCCTCTTTATTTTTTCACTCCAATTATGTTTTCGACCCACATTAGCTTGCCCGCAGTAAGCTCGTTAAGGTTAGTGTTATGCATAACTGTTACGCAATAAGTCAACGATAATAGACATGCATAAAATATATTATCTACTAGCTTTTGCCCGCGGTTTCGCCCACGTTAAAGTCGGGATAACATGGCTCCACTTTCCTGGTAACAGAACAGAATAATTTTAAAACTGCAACAAAAAACGGAACCCTTATAGATTCGTCATGTCTGTCCGTCCGTATGTCACACCCTTTTTTCTCCGAAACTATGAGCACCACACTATTCAAACTTAATAAGTATATGTATCCTGTGAACCGCTATAAAGTTTTGATAAGAAACTCTGAAAAAAATATATATAATGGGGTTCCCCATACATTGAACTGAAACTCAATTTTTTTTTCCATCGTACCCCCACGTGTGGGGTATCAATGTGTAGAGCTTGAAAAATAATACCGAGGTTTCTAATATCATTTTTTATGAATTGAATAGAGTGCGCGAGAGACACCTCCAAGATGAAAAAATTGTGGCCCCCCCCCTCTAATTTCTAAACTATGGGGTTGATAAAATCCGATAAAATATATGATGTACATTATCATAAAATCTGACAACGAAATTTAGTTTGAACGATTTCTGGTGTGTAGTTTTTTTTATACGTCATAAACGGTGAACCACTATTTTCTCATATTAAAGCTGTAGTAAGTGCCTAAGTAAATAAAAAATATTTTATTAACTTACTTTTTCATGCTTACAAATTCTAAAAATGAAAATTATATTAGAAAATCTATTAATATCAGCCATATAATAAACTACTCACCAAATTGTATCAATAGCCAGTAGTTTACACCGCGCAAGCAATGCGTTTCCAGAATTCATATAGTCAAATGTAATCCATTTGGAACACATACAAAGTACGGTTACTTATTATGTAAGATTTAAGTTTCGTACAGTATATTTTGGTTGAATCCTTAATTTTCATATTTTTTAATTATTCAAATAAATTCGTCTTTTTGTAATGATCCGAGTAATAGTACCTTAAAAACTGCGGAAAATCAGATATATCTTCCTCCCTATTTGATGGGCTTGGGGTGGATTTTAGAAAAAAAAATATGCCATATTTTTTTCGTTTCTAAAAAGTAGCCTAAAACTATCTTGGTTACCTTCTATCAACATACCAAGTTTCAAATAATCTACCTTAAAACTGCAAAAATCGGATTTGATACTTCCTCGCCTATTTGAAGGGTATGGGGCTGAATTTTTGAAAAAAAAAATATGACATCTTTTCATTTCTGACAAATAGTCCGCATACCAAATTTCAGCGTCGTACTACAAAAATTGCGGAATGTTCCATACAAACTTTCAACCCCCATTTTAGGGAAGTGGGGGGTGAAACGGGACAAAAAGTAGCTTAAACCAATTCTAGGTAACCTTCTATCAACATACCAAGTTTCAATAAAATCTACCTTAAAAATTGAGGAAAATTGGATATGATACTTCCTCCCCTATTTGAAGGGTTTAGGGGTGGATTTTTGAAAAAAATATGCCATATTTTTTGTCTGACAAATAGTCCGCATACCAAATTTCAGCGTCGTACTACAAAAATTGCGGAATGTTCTATACAAACTTCCAACCCCCATTTTAGGGAAGTTGGGTGTGAAAACGGGACAAATAGTAGCCTCAAACCTATTCTAGGTTACCTTCTATTAACATACCAAGTTTTGATAAAATCCGTTCAGCCGTTTAGGCGTGAAAGCGTAACAAACAGACAGACAGACAGAGATACTTTCACATTTATAATATTAGTATGGATATATTAGTATGGATTACTTCAATATGTACCCAACTGAAAAACTATAGCATAGAAAATGTACCTAATGTTCAGTGGTCATGCATTGGGCCAGCAGCAGTTTTCGAAAATATTATCTATTAAACAGCCGGAAGCAGTGGGCAACGAAAAACAAGTGATTAAGATCTGCCTGCATCTGTTAGGCAGTGGACAGGAGTGCCTATTCCTATTCTCCTGCTACTCTGATGATGATGATGAAAATCTTATAAATGAAAACACCGGTTGCAACAAAACAAGAAGATAAGCTATGTTAATATCTGTTACATTTTTGCCTTGTATTAATAAAATATAGCTTCTTTAAAGATTCGATTTCGATAGCAGTTTAGTATTTTAAATAGATGCTTGAGTAGGGAATTCATATGGACAAGAATGTCTTGGGACGCTACCCACAAGATGGGCGGACCATTTATTAATGTTTGCAGGCAATCATGTGATGCTAATAGCGTTCGATTGGCGGAGAAGGAGGTATTAAAGAAAGATCATTTTTGTGTATGGTTTAAACATAGCACAGTGAAATATATTGATACAAACAACATAAGCAATACACAATTACACAAAATAACTGAAAACACTAGAACTATGGAAATCGAATTAAGAGTGCAACGCTCATTGTCTTAGCTAATTTCTTTAGGTCACTTATGGTACATAAACTAAGTCTCACATTAAATATTTGAAACATGTTTGAATCCATTGATTCAGGATCAATTGAAACAAGAGTATTTTTCTATTAAAGTTTTTATTTATTATATATAATGGTAGCGTGAACCGTTACGTGACCGTTTGAGGAAACTATTAAAATAATCCGCCGTAGGACAACTTCTAAGAACATATTGTAAAACTTCCTATATTTTATTAAAAATTTCATAAAGATAATGGGCCTTATTAAAGATTCCTATGCCGAAAATATATGTGCTCAAGTTCTTTAATACACTGAGATTTTCATATACTTGTGATATTAGGTCCTTATCCTTAAATATGAAATTGACGTTTTGTCGTTTTGTCCCCTTGATTCGCAAATATCTCCTATTTGATTAGGATTTCAAATCAATATAGCTATGTTATCATGTGTCTGCGTATGCATGGGTGTGCTATTAGGTAAAAATATTAGAAAGTAAATATATGTACATATAGACATTTTTTTTTTGTTTTATAAGTTTATCTACGATCAGTTTTGTTCACTTTTAGCAGATTTGTTCAAAGTTTCCTGACTAGGTAGAGCGTGACTCCATTAAGTCATCTACTCTTTTTTTTATATTGTATTTCAAATCCTCACAACAAACAATAGACGAACACATTGTCCACGCGCATGCCACGCTCGAGCGGTTAAGCCCTTGCGTTCACACTGTGTGCTAGGCTAAATGACATCTTTTCTTTTAAGTCTTTTTGTGTAACTCCTATCTCGCAACGCAGAAGCCAGCATGTTAGGATGTACTTCCAACTTTTTTTTGGTAATTTTCTGAGTATCTCCGTATTTCCTCTGCTACAGTATTCATCCCGAGTTCCCTGTGTATCTCATGATTTGTGATAAACCAGGAAGCATTGCATACTGATCGCAGAACTGAGTTTTGTGCTCTCTGGATCATACTGATACTTGACTTGCACGCAGTGCCCCACAGTTCGATGCCATACAGCCAGATTGGTTTTAAGACCATTTTATAAATAAGCAACTTATTGTCCGTGCTCAGTACACTATTTCTACCCAGGATCCAAAGAAGGTTTTTGTATCGTATGATGACTTCATTTCTCTTTGTTTTAAGGTGGTGTTTCCAGGTTAAGCGACGATCCAAGTGCAGACCCAGGTATCTCACGGTATCCTGGTGTGGTAGGGTGGTATTTCCGAGCCTAACTGGTGGGCAATTGCCTTTCCTCAGTGTAAAGGTGACTTGGACTGATTTACTTGCACTCGCTTTTATACGCCAAGTTTGTAGCCATGTGTTTATTTTGTCAAGGCTGTTCTGCAATATATGGGAAGCAACAGCTGCCTCCGAGTGACTTGCCAAAATCGCGGTATCATCCGCAAACGTGGCCGTCGTAACCTCCTTGTCCTGAGGTAGGTCAGCCGTGTATATTGAGTACAAGATTGGCCCCAAGACTGATCCCTGTGGGACTCCAGCCCTAATGTTGTAAAATGTTGATTTTACTTCCGAGTCTTTTACTTGGAATATTCTATCAGTGAGATAGGCCCGAGGAGGGAATAATACTGATGTGGGAGGTTGACTTTTAGTTTGTAGAATAGTCCCCTATGCCATACTTTGTCGAAAGCTGCTGTATGTCCAGGAACGCTGAGGAACAGTATAGTTTTCCTCCAAGCTTTTTCTAATTTTTTATAGATCATAGATCTGTTGAATTGTTGAGAATGTTCCCCTGAATCCAAATTGATGATCAGGTATAATATTTTTATCCTTTACAATGGGCAGTAATCGATGCATCAGCAATTTCTCAAATACCTTTGAAAGGATAGGGAGTAGGCTTATGGGTCTATATGAGGAGACTTCATTTGGTGGTTTACCCAACTTATGTATCATTATTATCTGGGACACCTTCCATGCCAGTGGGAAGTGCTGAACTCGCAGTATTCCATTAAAGAGGGATGTCAGAAAAACAACAGCCCTCCTTGGTAATTGCTTCAGTATTTCTTTGGTAATGAGGTCATACCCAGGAGCCTTTTGTCGCCAAGCTTCAGAATAACTCTCCAGACCTCGCGCACTGTAATAGGTTGTGGCGGTAATGACATTTGGAAGTCTTGTAGAAGCACTTTATTTACATGGTCCTCCATGGATGAGTCGACACCTATATTTGGAGTAAAAACATTCGCCAAATGATCAGCGAGCGCGTCCACCTTTTCCTGTGGAGTTCTGGCCCACCCATTTCCAACTTTAAGCGGCGGTTTTGAATTTTGAGGTCTATTATAGTTTTTGGTAATTTCCACAAGGAATTTTGTTGCAGAAGTAGCTGTAAGCGATTTCAACTGATTCTCCAGGGTATCATTACGCCAATTGCATAAAATTTCCTTAAGATAGGCAGTCGCTTCATTTAATAAGATCTTATCTTCAACTAGCCTGCTTTGCTGCCAAGCTTTTCGTAGACGCCGTTTATTAAGAAGGGCCTTTTTAATGTCCAATGGATAATTCTCATGCTTATTGCACGACTTGGTGCTGGGAGTGTTGATCCAGCAAGCTGTTTGGATGAGTTCTGTGATGTACTTTGTGGCTTCTTCTATATCATCCGGACTTTTCAAAGGCACATTCAGCTTAATTTTATCATTAATGTACGCCCTAAATGACACCCAATCCGTTCGTCCATTGACGAGTCTTTCCATTGTGTCGGTCTCTATCAATAGCGTACTTATTGTGAGTACTACTGGCGTATGGTCAGATGAGCTGTCATAGCATGACTCAGGTTTTAGGTAATGCCTTGGTAGACCCTTTAATAAAGAAATCGAGCAGGTCCGGGATTTTGTTAGGGTCTGTTGGCCAATACGTAGGTTCACAGGTAGATATTGGCAAGATATTGCTTTTGTCAATGCATGCACGAAGTTGCCTGCCCCTTGTTGTTGTCAGCCTTGATCCCCAGCTCACATGTTTAGCGTTCCAATCCCCACCGCACACAAATCGATTTCCCAAAAGGTTAAAGAAACATGAAAACATATTTTCGTCAATTTTGTATTTCGGTGGACAATACACTGCTGAGATGTTAATGTAACCCGTGCTATCTTCTACAGCAACCGTAGTTGCTTGTATATGTGATGTTTATACTCCGGTAGCAGATGATGTTTGATGCATTTTTTATTATTATTGCTGTACCACCGTGTCCTGTGCCGTCTGGGTGATTTGTCAAATAACACTTGTAGTCCTAGAAGGTTATAGATGTGTTGCGTGTACAATGTGCCTCGGATACAAGTAGTATATCGACGTTGGTTTCATTCATAAAAAGCTCAACTTCTTGTTTGTTGGGAGCTAGACCATTAATATTCCAGGCAGCCACATATAGACATATAATAAAATTTATAATATTCATATATGTATTATATATAATAAAAAAAGTGTGTGTAGATTATATAATTCATAATAAATACTCAAAAGTAGTTTTATTTTCGTTTTATTTCATTACTATCGATTTAAGAATACTGATAATATAACCTGTATCTACATGCAAACATATCTAAGCTATTAAATGTCTGATTGTACTTATACAGAATACGATTATTAACCCATTTTCATCTACAAATTTGAAACTATATCTATTAACGTCCGTTTGGTACAGGAATACGCGATAAGTATGTCGCCTTTAGTGTTTATTGCATATCGTAGTATTTAATAATCAATACGACCCAACGTTGAATATAAATAAATAAATATCCACTGACATTCACACAGCGCCATCTAGACCCAAATTAAGCAACGGATAAACATACTTATATACATTTTATTTGTAAGTGCATATGCACATATTATACATAGAAAACACCCAGACCATTACAAACAGACATGTTCACGCACACACATGTTTGTAGGTACTGCCCGGGGATCGAACCTTCCGGGTTCCCCTGCTGTTGCAGCCAACCGCTCGACCGCAACATCAAATGAGTCGTTATTAATGCATTTTATTTACCTTTCTTATTATTTAATGCAATTTTTGAAACTAGTTAAAAGTAGTTAATTCTTTATTTATTATATTCATGATCGGTTTAAATGATGAAATGTTCTCATCCAATACTTAAGGCACCACATTTTTAATGGTATGAGTAAAAAATAGGTATTGCATTTAAGTATTGAACAGTTTTTTCCATTCAATGCATTGAACAAAAGAATATATTTTCTAAAAACTACTACGCAGATGCAACTTAGAGGTAACTATTCTTACTTGCCCGAGGTATGGACATACTTGCGAGAACTTTCCGTGTTTTGTCTTTTAGAAATTAAATTCTTCCTAACATAGGTAATAAAAAATAACAACTCCTAAATGTTGCCTCATATTTTCTTTACTTACCTATGTACTGTGTACACCTATATTTTATATAAAAATCATTGGAAATTATTATTAGCTTCTTCAACTCGTCACGGTAAATTTGTTTATTAATATTCTCGTGTTAAATATAATACAGGGGGATTTGTTATTTTAATCGGACCAAAGGCAAATAGGGGTTGTTGTTTTGGCGGGCGCGGTTGCTATCGTGCCTCACTGTAAAACGAGAGTGGCCGGGACAAATCCGACGTGGATGTGTGCGAAATTAGGTTGGACTTTGAATAAATCAGGGCGTAGGTCGCAAGGTGAACGTTTCGCCTCCGTTGTGCCCAATATCGCATCTATATGAGTTCGTTATGTGCCCCAACGAAATACCCTATCCTGTTATCGAACTACAGACCCCTGGAAGATAGCCGTAATTTGGATTTTGACGATCCTTTGACCCTCGATGGCCTTTGACCGCTAATCCTGCCACTCCTGTTACGTCCTTCGTTTGTCCTATCTTTGAAATGCAAGACCTTCTTTACTAACATAAATGTTTTGTTCCAAGAATTACCGAGAAAAGGTACCTACTAGAAAATAAAATAATGTAATGGTTTATTGGTATTGTCTTTAAAATAATACGTCATTACATCGGATAGATTTTTCATAAGACCCAGAAGAAATCCTAAATCCAAATATTTTCTAAAGATAAGATAATCTCGAAATACCAAAGTATCTAATAAAATGTATATTCTAAATAATTAGTTAATATTATTAAAGCAAATTTGAAAATCCGTTTATGGCTATAAGTAGGTAAATGCCTCATGAACAGAATTTATTCGTCTTTAGAACCGTATTAATCCGAGCTTTATTAGTGTGAGATAAATCAGGAATAGAGATATATGTTCAAAACGAATCCAGTGAAATGCAAATTGATTTGATTCTAGCGCAAGATGCTGTTCAATAACCGATTAGTGCAAAATATGCTTTGTTGGGAAGGTGGGCGAGTGCTGTGGCGGCTGTCAGCTGTCTGCCATTTTGTATTGGCAACTTACGTACGCTCTACCATTTTTAGTTTCAGCGCACGACGTTGGTAAACAAAAGAAACTGCCTTGCTATAAATTTGAAATAAAAATCCTGGTTGTTAACACTGGAGCTACATATGATTCGGCGCCAATGCAGAATGTAGGCGTGAATTTTGGCACTAACCGTTGACCGTTCAGGTTTTTTTTACTTTTTATCGGCGTTGGTTAGAATAGTATTTTTTATATTGTGACACTTTTAGCGTTGATGGATTTTTCTCTTTTATATCATTTTTCATACCGTTGTTAAAGAATAAAATTGAGCTGAATTTAGGTTCAACTGAATTTCACTTGGTAAGTATTGTCTAACATATGACGGCCCCAATGAATCAAAAAATTATGGTTGTGTCGTTGGCCGTATACAAATAATAAAAGAAGAAATAAGTAACTTTATGTTACATACTTCTTTTTCAATATATTTTATCATTGATTACATACAAATGGTGATAATCTTCAAAGCGCTTACATCAATGACGTAAATGGAAATTTACTTTCTTAATTATCTTGCCCGCTCTGAATTAAGAAAAAATTTTTTTTTTGAGAATAGTAGGCACAGATAACACAATTACTAAAACTTATTAGTAAAATACGAATGTAGATTCAAAATGCTTTTTACAAAGTTTTGATATGTCTACTATGTCTTTGACTAGGCTTGCCAACCTTTTACGAGAAATAAAGTACCCTGAATGTACTTTTGACGATTTTCAAACAGTATTTTAGAAAAGGGTAAGTATTTAATTTAAATAAATGCTACACTAAATAAAAATGAATTTGTGTGAACGATTAAGTTTAACATATATGTCGTGTTTGCTTGCGGAAAAAAAGATTTTGTATACTTTATAAAAAACAGTATAACACTGTTGAAAATGCATAATGTGATGCGACGTTACCTAAATTTGCGCTTAATATGTCCAATAAGCGGCTCTATACAAATTGTTTTGAGCTCAAAGTAATTGACCTACATGATTTCACTCGTGCCGACAGCCTTTCTGTTTCGAATGTTTCGGTGCCATTTTCATTAAAGTTTTGGTTCTATTTCCATCAGAAGAAGTTGGTGTCATGTACGATTTCGTTTATTGTCTCTATGATCAAGAAAATTAATTTCCCGTTTAAGTGAACCTCAACACATGCAGATTAAAAAAACCTTTGCGTTAATACGTGCGTCGTCAAAATTTCGATCAGGTTTGGCAGGACGTTTTATATATGTTTATAATATCCTAGAACCATAAATACATGGAAGGATGACTAAAATAACAACTGCACTGCATATCTTCATTCCTTTTTTCCTTAACGTATTTAATAGTGGGTGAGAAAGAGACATGTGTTACGAGTCGTTTCATTATCTGGTACGTTGTCACAACTTGATTTGATTGATGAATTTGCTAGTGAAGGGAATGAATTATTATATTTTATCGATAGTTATGGAATCTGAAAATATTGATAATGTGCTCTAGCGTGGGTACTAAATATTTGGCTTCGATTTCGAGGTCGTGGGTTCAATTCTCACGGGGATTACTATTATGTAAGCTTCGATGGCGTCCTTCTCGAGGTTGTGCAAGAATATGTTTCCTTAGACCAAACTATTCAACTTGGCCATAATAACTTCGTGAGGAAAGCTAGGAGGTATCAGTTGGGCTGGGCGGCATTTGACAAGTTACGTCAGGTCTTCAAGTCGACGATTCCGTAATGCTTAAAAATAAAAGTCTGAGCAATGCGTCCTACACGTACCAACATACACAGGTGAGACATTGACATGGACTACGAAACTGGTTCACTAGTTATGTCACTCAACGGTCAATGGAGGGGGCTATGCTCGGGGTTTCTCTTAAGGATAAAATCAGATTTACTAGGTGGAGACTCGATACTGAGTTATCTAGGTAGGTACTACCGCAGCGCTAGATATCGTCCCGTTAAATAAGAGTGCTATGCACTATTGTGTTTCGGGATGTAGACACTGTAGCTAGTAAAATTACCGGGTATAAGTGACCTAGCATCATCCCATTACACACCTCAAAGATAACTGTATATCTCCACTATTTGATGGATCTTAATATACATTCATACATATTATATACACATTCCTCTTCAATCACCCTATCAATTAAAAAAATGGTCAAGTGCGAGTCGGACTCGCCCGTCGACGATATCGCGGCAGCAAGTAACAAACTAAAATATTTTTATTTACTTAGGCACCTACTACAGCTTCATCACTGCAAGTATAAAGCAAAGTCGCTTTTTTGTCCCTATATATGTGCACTTAAATATTTAAAAATACGCAACGGCTTTTGATGCGGTTTTTTTTAACAGATGGAGTGATTCAAGAGGAGGGTTCGTATGTATAATAAGATCCATCAAATAGTGGAGATATACAGTTATCTTTGAGGTTTCTAATGTGATATCGTAAATAATTTCATTTTTTCCGTTTACTTTGCAAACGCAGGCTGCATCCTACAAGATTTATCAAAATAATGTACCAAGTATTGTACACATTGAAAAGGTCTACAGCATACGATTTCATGATATGAATGTTTTGTAGAAATTAGTTAAAAAAATAGAGGTACGTAGCGTTTGCGTCGGTACCGGCCGACCGGGCAGGTGGGAGCGTGCCTATTACCATCGCACCCGTGCGAAGCATGGGCAGGTCGCTAGTCATTAATATGAGAAAGAAAGTGGTTCACAGTTTATGACGTAAAAGGAACGTTTCCATATATTTTGTATGAGATTATTGATATGTGACGTCATTGCTCACTATTATAAATTGACCTAATATCTATTCGTTTCAGTTTATTTAAACAATATTGCAAATAAACAACAGTGATGAAACGACATATAAAATAAGGTGCGCTTTTATAAAAAAAGGTTTAGTATTTTATTGCGGATGGTGGAGAATACCGAATTGAATCAGTTTCGGAAAAATTGAATGGAGGTACAGCATCAAATAATTGTCGGGGCAGAAGTGCTTAGAACAGATCCTGCTGTGGGTCTTCCAGTTCCAGTCGGGTCTCCCGACTCGTCTCATCCACTCTTGTTTCATCTTTTCATCCTTTGGGAAACTGTAATATTATAATAGACCTTAATATATCTGCTGATGTTGCTTCGCCGGAAAGCCTAACTAAAATATCGATATGTAAAAGCCACATCACTAGTTGAAATGTTTACCTAGAAAATTTAATAAGGATTTTTTGAGAAAAGTAGACAAATACTGTTTGGCTTTTATTTGAAAAGTACAACTATAAGTAAGAAACATTTATATTATAGTTTACCCACATTTCCTGATTTATTTAATACCAAAAACTCACGAATGAAAGTGAATCTTTTCACCACTGCTTTCTTTTCTTCCCGAATGTAAACAACAGCCATGTTTACACAAGACATGTTTTTATGACCTAAAACACTTCATAAGGAACGAGCAAACATAAAGATAAATCACTATCTGAGCGCAAATTAAACAGAAAATAATTTTCTTATAATCAGGAGCCGCCAAACCACTGTCAGTACTATAATCCGGCCATGTGAGCAAGGTGTCAAACTGTTTTAAACAATCTTTAAGAATGCACGTCAAAATGTGATTTTGAATTTAGTAGTATGCTGAAATAAGTCCAATGACATAACATTGTAATGAGTCCACTGACATGTGACGACCTGCTAATTATGAGAACGATGTTCAGTTTGCTGACTCATTTTCGCCTACGCAAAATCGTGTAAGGAGTGAGAGCATCAGGTATACGTTTTTAATCGCTATTTTAGTCCGGATTCCATGCTTTAGTCAAATTTCTATGATAATATCCATAGAAAGTAGTTGGTTATTATTTCCTAAATGTAAAGATTTAGTTGATAATCTATTTTCATTTCAAGGGCAACAATATTTTTTTCATTATTGAGAAGTACTCGGAATTGTTATTCGTGAGGTTACTTGTTGTTAAAGTTCTAAAGTGGATCAGCTAGGTTTAATGACAATACTTAGTATAGAATAGATGACCGTTCTGAATTGGGTGATCATGTTAATGACTGTGTAATAAAGTCAAATGGAACTAGAAGTTTTGAATAATAATATCTGTAGAGTCAGAAGTAGTATAGAAATTGACCCCTTTCAAGGATCGCATAACAGCTTTGAACATGCACAGCATTTTCTTAAATAAAATTGTCATAGATTTATCCATTAAGATTTTTTATGTCGTAAGTGAACGGGATGCTCAGTTTACTCACCTGGTGGTAAGTCATACATATTCCTGCGATATAATATACGAGTGGATAAATAGAGATATAATTATTTGTGCGAGGTGGTATTATTACTAAAAACCCACCCTTGAGCAAACCCATTGAATGTACAGTTTTATAAAACTGAAAATGCTATGAAACTTCCTGAATGTAACAGTTGACACTATTAAGTATATCTTACTTAATATTGCCAAGCGTATGCGTTTTCTTTAAAAAAATCAGAGCGTAATTTACGACCGAAAACTTGAAGCAGGGATTTAATTCGTATTTTAAGATTCAATAAATTTGGAGGCCGTGCTAAAAACAATTCAGCTATATTTTTATTTATGTAGCCCCAGATCTTACTCAGAGGGTTTAATTTCTGCTTCCAATCCAGAAGTCCTTGGAAAAAAGAGGCGCAGTACTTGTTTGTGTATTCCAATGTAGATTATTATCAAAATTATCTCTATTTCTTCACCTATTGACAATCTAATGCTAGTGGTCCAATGTGGCCCTCCATTTTACCCCGATATCCTGTTCTCACTTTTCACACCAGCCAGCTACAAGTACTTCGCAAATTATCGATCCATCGGGCGGAAAGGCATCTTTAGACCCCTAAGCTACACTTGTCAAGAATTGCTTGAAGCATAATTTCTGATTTTATTATTATTAGTACAATAATAAAATATTAATCGAATAATATGAGCCACAGGTTGTATGTGAACAATCAATAGGTGCAATGTAAATACAATTCTTAAGTACGAATTATTATTCTATTTATAACTAAATTTTATTTAAGTAAAGTTGTGCAAAGGTACATAAAACCAAAACAATATAATGTTCGACCAATTAATAACCTAGATGGCCAGAGCCTGGCAACCACATTTACGATACGACTCCCTTTTTCTGGAGGAAAAATTATATGACGGAAAACTACAGCTGAGGAAATTAAAACGACCGAAAAGTCGGAAATTGAAACCGTTGTGGCGTTCCCGCTCGCCCTGCGAGAGACACCGCGTTAACATAGAATGTATGTGTGGTACCTATGATTTATATTATACAATATATGGCTTCATACCAAACAAACTGGTTCTCGTTGATACCTTTTGATTAATATTTTAAGAAATTGTTAATTTAGCATTACCGTCTCATTCAAATCAATTTATATTTTTTAAAATAATAAAACTTTCTAAAAAAGGCCACCCATGTAACCAGTACCCAAAATTAAAACGATGTTCGAACTAGATGTTCCAAATAAGTGAATACAAACTTTATGAATTACCAATCAATCTTGCTGAATTAATCTCCACCTTTTTTGGGCTGAGAGCTCGGCTTAGAGTCCTCTGCGCTCGTCTTTTGTTCGTCTATCTGCGGCCAACAGCGAAAATTAAGTCAATAAAAAAAACACCTTCACCTGTTTAAACATGTAGCATATGTTTTTAAATTGGAATTATCCTTAGGTATGTTCATATTAAATTTCAGTTTATTTAATAAATTCTGAAAGGTTTTGGAAGAAAACATTAGCCATCTGCGTAAGTTACGTATCAATAAAATGTCCGATGTAATAATTTAAAAACTGTTGGAAAAGCGAACTAGGCTTGCCCATTTGCCCATTTGCGGTAGGTAAGAAAATATTTGAAATTTAGATTTGAGAAAAGGTTACGCAACTATATATAGCACCACTTTGCATAAAATAAAACAAATGAATATCAAATTATAAATGATGTAATGAAATGTTCATTAAAAATCTCTCTATTGTAATGTTTTATTCCAAACGCGAAGAATGATGACATTGGAACTACCACGGACACGCCCCAAATGTTGAGGCGTGTCCGTGGTACGTTAAATGGCAGGAAAGCCACCAGTATGAGCCCCTGTTAATATGCCTGATGCACTACACCATCGCGGCAGTCCCATTAAAACCCCTGAACGCGTTGTTTTATTGCACATGCAAGGAGTTGATGGCTTCAGCGTATAAGTTACACGTATAAAGAGACTGACAAAAAGCCTTAAACAGTATCACCTTAACGAGCCAATTGGTGCAAAGTGCAACCCAAGAGCTAGCTTATTGAATCTCTTCGCCAATCACCTACGCTCAATTCCAATGGTATTTAAACCGTGACACTCGTTTAAGTAGGTTCCATACCTCCTACGTAGAGAGAAAAGGACTTGTATGTTTATAACATAAAATATTTTTATCCTCTTGTCTATAACGACGTCTCCAAATGATGTCTGACAGTAGAATTTCTACTGTCGCAGATCAGTAAGTAATAAAGATTTCGCGCTCGAATACTTGACCCGATTTTAGTAAATAATAATACAGAGGGAGAGACTACATCTTGACGTTGTTTATTTTACCCAAGTATTATTATGAAAAGAGAATAAAAAGGGCATGGGCAACTATTTGGATACATATACTATGAATTGAGGATTTAATATTTTTTAGGATAAAACACCGAGTAGACAAAGGAATGTAACGCTCTCTCATTACACCTAACGTCCCATAGGTTCTCCATGGGCCATCTCTAAGCCACCCGTCGCCAAGAGCGGAGATAACAATTCAAGGTGCAAGGGAATTTAGACTTGAATTTATATTACTTTTAACTTGATAACTTCACACACTCCACTTTTTAATACATAATTTATTTTACGTGTTGAAAGTATTAAGTATAATATTTTATTTATATCATATAAAGCCAATATTTTTTTTCTTTACACATCACCGGCAAAGTAGCGTTACATTACAAGAAGCGGAGTAATAAACCACGTGAGAGACGTTGCAATGTCATATTTAATATTGTCACCGTTTCTATTTACTGATATACGTAAATACCGTAATGGATACTCAGGTTGTAAAATACCACCTGACAAAAGGAGGCGCGTGTTCGAGCGTTCTCACGCTCGTGCAACATTACAAAATCGTAAAATAAAAATGACTGCGTTTATACAACGGGGTGCGATGAGATTTCGAATGGGGGGCCATGAAATAAAAGAGCCAATGTACCGTGACAGTCACCTGTGTCTCGCGTGATATATCGCGTTATTATGTGCACAGCATTACGCCGCGACGGTGTCTCATTAAAAGTTAAGACTCTGAATTTTGTTCCCCTACGTCACGGCGTTAGATTGTGTTTTTTAAAGGAGTTTTGTCGTTTCTCTTTGTTTCCAGAGCGACACTGAAAATTTTCAATTTACATACTTATGAAAGGTTTCATAACGAAAATCCGGGTGCGATAACCGGTCGCGTCGGGAAATTCCCATTGTCTGAACGCTACGGTTCCACTTTTATTACCTTGAGTAAAATAATTCACTTAGCTGCTGTATAAAATTTGATTCAACATATGGGATTTAAAAAAAATCAATATTTTGTATTATGTCTACTTTTAATCAATAAAGTTTTGTATGGCCTGTGTATTTTAAACGTTTCTAACTACTGTTTCTAGAAATATTATGGAAACATATATTTTTGATTTTATCCTAGGATGAGCGATTTTTAGCAAGTTTCTGATTACATTGACGAATATAAAATATTATTAATGTATTATACAAAGCTCATTGGACTATTATTATCTAATCCAAATATTTCCTTTATTGTGGCATACCGTTACTCGGAGTGGTTCTACATTTATGGTTGTTCGGACTCTATAAGCATTTTATGAACATAATCAAGAAAATCTTGCGTAGTTAATAAGGGAAGGCTCATCTTTAGCATTTCTGGAAGAATCCTGCCATATTCAATAACTGGGCTCGAGGACCTCATTACATTGCGGATAATGCATTTGGTTGACGATCGTGCAAGTTAAGCAGCTAATGCAATGAGCAGTGCGTTGAATGGTGACCAAAAAATATAGTTTCGAGTACCTTTGTGCGTCAGAAAGCATATCCATAGCTGTGAGGCTAAGAAGGTCTATGCCCTACAGTATGTTGCAATTTTATAGATTCAATATCTTGAAATGATAGTTCGGTATTAGCAGAGCGTTGTCATGTAACATTGGGACTCAAGTGGGGAGACACAATATCCCTTATAATAATCTTATTATATATATTAAAACTCCTAAATAGTTTATCATTATTTAAGTGACACATCTTAGATTATTTATTTGATATCACCACAAGCACCATGTGTGAGGAACTTGTACGAACTAATGGCGTCAGCTAAATTATTGTGCGAGATTTATGTAACTGACAAATTAATAACGTACTGTGGCTTTGTTGCCACATCATTATTATCTAGTAGCTTTTACTGCTTACAGATTATTAGCGCAACATATGATGTGTAATTAGCTTTATTTCTTGTGTTATTCTGTATGATATTCTTACTAAGCTTTTCTTGGAAGTGAATTTGTTCAGGTGAAATGGAAACAATACTTTATGTTCTTTGATATAATTTTATTATTTAGAGGCATAAGTCTGTTTTAATTTCTAGTTATACCCCAATTATGCTAAATGATATCGAGCTGTCTTGGTCAGGCGTATAAACTACCACCAGGAGAGCGTCCTGACCGTTCTGTACACTAATAACAAAAAAAATCTGAAAAAACCCTATTGTATTCGTAATAATTATGAAAATCAAAACAGCTTTTTTCCTACTTAAACTTACTCCAAAAAAAACATGGGAATATTTGCTTGGATTTGGTTTGTATCTTAAATCAACCGACTGATCTACTTTGCTTAATAAAAATAAACAGTCCATGATAGTACGCCCTTGGACTTAGGCCTCTTCCATGGTAGTGAAAGGTCTTGACATATTCTCCTTGGCTTGCAGGCGATCGGAGATAGCTATCGTGACAAAAAGTCTCGGTAAGTTTGATTGTGAAAGTGCCGTTTTCTGCTGAATGTTTAGTCACTAAGCCGACTCGTAATGTACCTGCAAAATGAAGAGATTTGCCCCCGTACTTAGTAATATGAAGAATTAATAAACAATTGACTTTAAATCTCGTATCATCATGTGGCACCCCCATCTACCCATATTTTATAAAAATACATTAATGATATGTATAGTTTTTTATTTCAGATACATGCTAGAGCCATAAAGTGTTAGTAAAATACATGACATTACTTATTATTATAAGTTAGAATAAACGTCAAAATTATATACTCTTCTAGGTATCATTGTGTCAAAATTTTGATGTAGTGTGAGTACGCCACGCCATTATATTTATAAGCAATGGCCCTTGGAATGGTGCTGGAACTCGCACGCACTCTGCTGAGCAGAGAGGCTGGTCTTTTCCTTAAGTAAGCGCGCAAATCCATCTTATCGTACTTCTGCGTACATACTAAATACATTGCATAAAAGCGGAGACTCAACAATCGGTAACTGACTTGCGTTCATTTAGTATAAAATGGCGAGGGACCACCCTTGCTACAAACGAGGCAACCATCTTTTTTGAAGTGCTCTGTGAGTGTTTGATTTTAGGTCAGTTTTGGCTCATCCTAGAAGACCCAGACAGTTATTATATATAAAAGAAAGAAAGAAAGAAAAATTTTTATTTGACAGATCAGAAAACACTACAATTACCAACATAAGACACATACACATTATGAAAAAGACGATATTTAATATTGTTGTGTTTTACCTTGTACCTAATAGGTACAAGGTAAAACACAACATGCAACAATATAGTCTAACAATGATGAAAAGAAGAAGAAGATGATAAATGTAGTTTCTTCTCGTGCCAAAAAGGACCCCGCCTCAGCATCGGCTGCCTTGTGTTGCAGTGAATCAACACCTGGCAGCGCTGATTTTCCGACAGGGCCTTGGTGACGACGAGCCTAGACTCGAATGAATATATACCAACACATACATACATACACATACATGATGTATTATACATAGATGATATGATAAATATGATTACTTATTTTACCTGTAAATAATGATATATGACAATACATATACATAATTACAATTTGTACAGTTTAAATATATACAGAGTTTGGCAAAACTAGTTACTGCTATTATTAATTATCTTGTATTTGTTTGTTTGTTTGGCTGAGTAGTCGTGGTTGCTTTGACTTTTGAGCATATATGCAAAATTTGTCACCACTAACCAATCCACTAACTATAACAATTCATAAACATGCGAACTCGGTTGAAATGCTGCTGAGTTTTGCGACACCAACTAACACGGGCTGGTTTTTGGTCGTCGCTTAGCAAATGTGGTATCCAAAGAAAGATCAACTTTCTTGTGCCAAATTATTTATGTAGGATTTTCGGACAGTGGTCCCTAAATGCCAACGGATACCTATATTTCACAATATGTCACATGGCGTTCTTCGAGAATAAGCTGCCGCACGGCTTGGACATTCTTTTGTTTTCGATTTCTTAATTCAAAAGATGAAAATGGCTTAAGTTTATTAGTAATCGCGGGAGGTTGGCAAACGACACGACTTAAATGTAGCCTAGGTAGGAAGACTAGAATTTGAATCCAGCTATTAATATTATTATTTAATATGCTTATTTTTTTTAAATTTGAGAAGTTTTAACTTTCTTTATTACAAGCAATTACATACATTTTAATCTGTCCTTGATAGATTTGACACCATTTTAACTTTGATTTAAATATCTGACGGCTTTTACACATTTCATCATGGATTATTCCACTACTAGGCTTGCCATACAAAACCCAAATATTAAATTTAACCCAAGCTTCATAATGAGCTGAACTCATGTGTTTATTCCAACTAATTACAGTTTTATTGTTATTGCATATACCTTTTTTATGTGTCAAAACAGCTCCCTCCCTTATTATTGTCTAGCTAATATATTCAGCAATTCTACAGAACACCATTCATATCACACTCAAATTTTAAATGCAATCAACACCATAATGTGTAAATTTAATGTATTATTCGAATGACCTATCAAATTTCGGTGCCCAAATTAATGGGTGACGAGAGACATAAATTTACTGTATTGGAGCAATCCTCGCTCGGGCGCATGATTTATGAAGGAACGTCGAAAATATGATGGATAACAACAAAGTATAATTTGATTTTGCGTCCAATGCTTTATTCGCTGAACGCTGCGCGGCGTGGAAGCGGTGCGTCGCAACACCAACAATATATTAGCTTCAGGCGGCTTTGGGCTTAACAAGTAACCATCTGTTACCATCAACTTTGAAATAAACAGTTCAAGTTAAATTGATGCAACTAGAATGTGACCAAAGATTTACTTGATTCATATTAATAAAAATTGTGTTCATTATTATGTTATCATCATCAGCTCATTAAACGTCACCACCGAGGGGAACGAGCCTACCCGTCTAAGGTGATTAGACCTTAGTCGACCACGCGGACCCAGTGCGGGTTGGACGACTTAACGCACAACCTCAAAGGTTGCAATCTCTTCGCAGGCGTGCGCAGGTTTCCTCACTATGTTTTCCTTCACCAAGATCGTCGGATAACGTACAAATATTTTTCGAAAATTCGAAAATACATTGGTACGTGGCGTGATTTAAACCTCTACCCTCCCGGTAGGAGGGTGACACTCAACCTCATTAAGCCACCGACACTCTATTATGTTATGAACAGGTGCAATAAAACGTATAATATCAAATAAAAAATACTTGTCTACGTTACGAAAGTAGGTATTGGAATTCAATTATTATTTAAAGTTAACCAAGCATTTTGAAACCTCATGTTTTGATCGATGTACCTTAAGGTAGTCTGTATCAGGTTAACCTTTGGCTAAAATAGCACAACGCGAGATGAATGCTCAAATGATATACAAATTACTTTAAATAATTATATTATAAATGTGTGAACTTATGATCGTAATGTGCAAGTTTAAACGTGAAAACTTAATGTGGAATAATTTTCGCGAAGAATCTATACGTGTCTTTCCAAACACTTTCTGTCACATAGAAATGTTATTATGAGCCATATTTTTCACCTTTACGACTTTCATTATTGTCAAGTTACAAAGTTGACAAACCGAACTAATATTGGCTGTCAGCCACATGTTCGTAACATATTAATAATATTAGATACTAACAACCAAATAACTGAGCATTATGTATCATAGACAATTTTATTTCATAATCTTGACTCACTTTATTAATTACAGCTTGAGGTAATTCAGATTAAGTATGTGTAATGATATTCTAAAACACGTAAGTCTGTAATCATATAATAAAAGCTCTACCTGGCCTTTTTTTCGTATCCTCGTATTCTTTTGATCTTTTAAATATCAGAAAGTATTATTTCCATTAATTCACCATAAAGCTCTCTGAAACGAAGTATTCATATCTTATGAAATCATAATTATTTTTGATGATTGATAACATGATTTGCATTTTTTACCGTACTTGTACATCTTTGTTTCCCACCCAAATCACACTCCCCAACTCATTGAATCCGAACCGGTGGTAGAGTCACAAAGAATATGATACTAATAACAATTGACGATTCAAAAGTATCTGTAACAGATTTATTTCAATAAATTTTCTTACTTTCATTGCAAAAAAAATCCCCGCCAAGGAAATAAAAGCAGTTGACGCCAATAGTTTATTTTAAGAGTACTTGTTTTTTACTATAATGAAAGTAGTACACACTATTGTTCTCAAATAAAACTTATAAAATTACCGTGCAAAACAATATAATGTTTGAAGTAAGTATGAAATTTCATAACAAATAGCTGAAGTAATTAAAAACACGCTATATATTTATATTAATCTAAGTTTAAATACACTTAGTGGCTCCTCTTACCTCATCATCGGTGTTACGGAAGACCAGCGTCAGGACATCCTGTAGTTGTTCTGACTACGCTGAGTTGGCTTCCATTCAGTGCAATTGTATAAATTTAAAATTGTTGTTTTTAATTTTGTTTAACAATGAATGTTGTAATTGTTTTCTGAATAAATTTACATTACTTTACTTTAAAATGTATATTTATAATTAAGTCGAATTTTCATTGTTTGCTTTTGTTGCAAGTGTTTTCAAGAATTATTTATCATAATAAAATTATAATCTTATTAATGTTGTTAATTTCCCAAATGTTATACGAGTAATAATAATATTTAAAATAGGTGTTAAACTGCAGTAATGTTACAGTGTCGTTGTTAATCTATGTATTTTTGTATAACAGATTTTGTTTTAATTGACAAAAAACGTAGCTATCGTGTATTTATGCTACAAACTTAGGATCACCATGAGTCACGTTAAATATTATGCATATATAAAACAGATCATCCTTCCATACAAAAATTCTAAGGGCCTTAATTCTTTAAATTAATTGATGGTTTACAGAAAGTATCTCCCGCGCTCAGGCGCAATACATATTGTCGTGTAGCCGAAGCCTAATTTGTTTTCAGCTGAATGTGAATACCACGAACAGGCAACGTTATTAAGGATCGAAAGATGTTTGACATGTATGCTAAGATCCGTGACATGATCTCAATAGTATCCTTTCAAGAAAGAAATGCCACATTTATTGGCTTACTAAATATAAATACTATATTTTTTTGTATTCGTAGTATTTTTGTAAGTACAAAACTACTATGAATCCAATTGTTGGTGAATTTATGTTTTTGGTTTGAGAATGTATTTTTTAAAATGCGTTGTACGAATAAGTACTGGTAAAGATAAATTAATAATTTATAATTCGTGTTTTATAATGCTGTTCTATGTAATATGGCGTATAGTTAACGAAACAAGGACGGAGATTTATATTAGCTTACACAAAATGCGGCATTCGTGCTGCGGTTGTGCTAAATACGTTTAAAAATCCAACATTTGGCTAAATGTAGACATTTAGTTAAATACGGCCATTAGAGAAATGCTTTTAGTTTCCCTTTCCCCTAATGGCGCGTGGGGTAGACACGTCATTAAGCACAGTATCAGTTCCAATTACCAGTTGACTCAATGTTTCAGATTTTTAGCCTACGTGGAGAAGCAAAAAGTGAAAGAAAATTGTGTTCCTATTTATGAACCTGCGTATTTATAATTTAAAAAAAAATCGTATGTAAAAAAACGTACTTACTATATACTAGAGTGTAAATGTATTTTTCTTAAATGCAGTCATTAAACAGAGAAAGGCAGTACCTATTACCTTTACGGTACGGAAGACTTAATTATAAATTATTATTTTAATTTAAAATGTTAGTGACCTTTATTTATTACTAATGGGTTTACTTACAATATATCAAAGGAACATCAAATATTGTTTATTATTAAAACTATCCCTTAAGTTTGGGATAAGTACGTGCGAAGCTACTGTTTGTTTTTGCGAATATTCACATGATTCGAATATAATATTCGTAATACGCGTTTCATAGACCAGTTGGTGTATCGCCCAGCGAAGTTTGTGTGTTCTCTCTCATTATATTTGTGTCTGTTGCTTCAGGGAATCGGGAATATTCGGGAATACGGCAACTTTTGCCTAACTTGTTGTCTCATTATGTTAGCTCCCGCGGGCAAATGGACATTAATTCCATTAGAACGTAGTGACCACTACGTAGTTACTTCAATTATCTACCTGAATTTGGAACGCTTTCCGTCCCCACGGGCTGGAAAAGATTCACTAAATAATTTAAATTTTGACAATCGTAAAGTTTAACGTCTGTAACTGTAATGTTCTATCAAAGTTATAATATCAGTCATTGACATTCGACAACGCACTTTATTAACTTTGTTGTACAGTTTAATGATATTTTGCAATGAAGGCACTTGCTTAAAGTTGTGTCCTAGTTTAGTTCAAAGTTCGTGCACACATTTGCGGATTTACTTTCACACAATAACCTCAGGTCTAAAATTAAACAGTAGTTCCTTGTGGTCTTAGCAAAAGTTACCGGGAAGAGTTTATTTAAAATAAAACATGTATAATATATGTGCCTATCATGTATCGACGATCCATGTGGTGTTGGTTGAGATGTTGACTCTTACACCAAGGGTTCCGGGTTCGATCCCCAGGTAGTACAAACATTTGTATGCATGAACATCTATGTTTGTATTGGTTTGTGTGTTTATTATGTAATTATGTATGTATTTACAAATACAATATATATGTATAAGTATGTTTATCCTTTGTTAAGTACCCATATTAAAAGCTAAAATATGATTAATTTGAGACTAAATGGCGCTGTGTGAATGTCTGCAGATATTTATTATTTTTTTAAATAGATTCGCAAGTTGAAGTCGCAGTGCGTAGAACCGATGGCCATTGGGGCGGTAATGGGAAATGAAGCGAACCCCAAATCAGATGGACTGATGAACTAGTTAGTAGTAGTAGATAGATGTTTACTGTTAGGGATCGGTCCGCTTTGAAATCATGAGGGGTGGCCTTTATTCAGCAGTGGAAACTTAAGATGATAATGAGTTACATAAATGTTAACCATCGACTATAGGTATATAGTCTAATAATATATATATATATATAATAATAGAAATAATAAATATCTGCAGACATTCACACAGCGCCATTTAGTCTCAAATTAATCATATTTTAGCTTTTAATATGGGTACTTAACAAAGGATAAACATACTTATACATATATATTGTATTTGTAAATACATACATAATATACATAATAAACACACAAACCAATACAAACATAGATGTTCATGCATACAAATGTTTGTACTACCTGGGGATCGAACCCGGAACCCTTGGTGTAAGAGTCAACATCTCAACCAACACCACATGGATCGTCGATACATGATAGGCACATATATTATACATGTTTTATTTTAAATAAACTCTTCCCGGTAACTTTTGCTAAGACCACAAGGAACTACTGTTTAATTTTAGACCTGAGGTTATTGTGTGAAAGTAAATCCGCAAATGTGTGCACGAACTTTGAACTAAACTAGGACACAACTTTAAGCAAGTGCCTTCATTGCAAAATATCATTAAACTGTACAACAAAGTTAATAAAGTGCGTTGTCGAATGTCAATGACTGATATTATAACTTTGATAGAACATTACAGTTACAGACGTTAAACTTTACGATTGTCAAAATTTAAATTATTTAGTGAATCTTTTCCAGCCGTGGGACGGAAAGCGTTCCAAATTCAGGTAGATAATTGAAGTAACTACGTAGTGGTCACTACGTTAAATGGAATTAATGTCCATTTGCCGCGGAGCTAACATAATGAGACAAAGTTAGGCAAAAGTTGCCGTATTCCGAATATTCCCGATTCCCTGAAGCAACAGTGGAAACTTAAGATGATAATGAGTTACATAAATGTTAACCATCGACTATAGGTATATAGTCGATGGTTATATCCCTATAGTCGATGGTTAACATTTATGATGATGGTTGATATATATTCTGGCAACCTGGATGGTGAACACGTCCCCATTTTTTTTGTTCTTATATAATGTCAACAGAATACTATTAATATTTAGTTTATTTTGCCTAAAAGCAAATGATAGGCAGAATAAACTAAATATTAAAAGTTATTACTAATCGGCCCACCAACACGAACATAATATCCGAATCATAAAAATTAAAGGGTCATTTTTTTTAGGTTTATTTTGCCAAAGCAAATGCATATTTTTTAAAAGCAAATGGCATAGAATATAAATATTAAAAGTTATTACTAATCGGCCCACCAACACGAACATGATATGCGAATCATAAAAATTAAAGGGTCAATTTTGTTTTGATTAAAGTTAGCACGCATGCTCCCTTACATCTGATTGTTAGTAGGTAGGTGATTGTAGCTTTCAAAACATATGTGATCTTAAAAGTAACACGGTGCTGACTTCTGAAGCCAATATTTTGAGTCTCAGTATTCAGAAGTTTCACTGTCTATGTCCGAAACATATTTTCTGCTGCTGCGCCCTTTTTACAACATGAATTATGCGTCCATTTGCTAGTATTATTAGGTAATAAGTTTACGCGGACAGTAAACCCGTGGAATTACGCCACAGACATTGGGAAATCTGTGAATTACGCTGCGAGTAATTCCAAAATTTATAAATTGAGTTTTATTTTATTAAACTTACAATATAAAAACACTTTAACACGAACAACAAACTAAAAACCTTAAAAATAAAATATTATAACTAAATAATATGATAAATAAGTAAAATAATTTAAAGAACTCCCCTTAGGTAAAGTTCCGAAGATACTGGCAGCGTTACCCCTTTGAATCGCTAAACTAATTCTTTGACCGAGGTAGCTGCCAGATATCCGGTCTCCAGTGATGTCGACTAATCGTTTGGAAATTTCATTAAAAAGCCTAAAAGCGCTAGGGCCCCGAGGACCAAGGGTCTTGACTTCAAAGTCATTTTCAGACCCTAGACCCCTGTATTTGCACGCTTTGGCTTTTCAGCCGCTTCACACGCCGCACCAGCTCTGTTGTTGATTCCATGTAGATGGGAAGGGGCTAGCGTGTCTGAACAGGTATCCCACACTAGCACCCGGCAAATTAATAAATAATAATATTAATAATGTTTTTATTCCATATGAAAGATATAATAAAATGTTTATCAGGCCAGGGGGGTTACCGCCATCTCTTAAAACAGTGTTACAATAATATAACTTCGTCATTTCTGGTACAAAAATGCTGACGTATCACTGTAACAATACTGTTTTAAGAGATTGTGCTTACACCCTGTTTCTGATCACAGGCATTTTTTTAACTAATTCCTCTAGATATCATTACTATCCAACAAAATGTGGAATAGCCTAATGACCGATGTATTATAATTACATAAAATAACTAAAAATATCATTTTTTTGCATTATTTACACACGCTATACGAAAAAGGATTAATATAAATAGCTTAAAAAACCTACTAAACCTGAATAAAAATGTTTATTTTTTTGGTAAATAATATTAAAACTCATTAGATCCGGACAAGATTACACTTAAAGGAGTTTCTAAAAAAGGTAAATTCGGTAAAAGGAAGTTGGGAGGCAAATTCTGACTGATTTTCAATATCATTGGAATTCACAATTCTTTAGATTCCCGTGTAATGTGAAAGACGCTGACTGTCAAAATTGAATTTACAAATGCAGCACGACAAAATTATTTCTTAAATCTCTTTGTCCTTATGCCAAAGGAATTAATGTAATTTATTTTTCGTAAGTACGAGTTCCTAAGGTTAGTATTTTTTCTAATATTGTTGCACTATTGGATTGAGGGCCTCCTCCACACAAGCAGTGGTTACACAGAGATTATGAGTTGGTAATGCAAAGTGGGTGACACTAATAGCAAATACAATAAATAATTTGCGTCATAATAAACAATTTGTGTCAAATTGGGTGCTGTTGACGACAGATCGCCTATGATTTCAAATCTGTAGAGGAAAATAGGCGAATAAGTGGGAATCAATAAATATGTTGGCGATTTTCCGGTTGTCTGGACACTTTTTTCAACTTTGTTTTTCACTTTTTTCAACAAACAATTCAATTTATAAATAAATGATTTCGGAAACCTTAATACCATTTTTCAAGATCTACACATTGATACCCCACACGCAGAGGTGTGATGGAAAAAAAAAATGAGTTTCAGTTCCATCTATGGGGAACCCCAAAATATTATTTTTTCAAGTTTCTTATTAAAACCTAATAGCGGTTCACAGAATACTTATACTAACAATGTTTGAATACTGTAGTGCTTATAGTTTCGGAGAAATAAAGGTAGTACATACAGGTGGACGGACGGACGGACGGACGGACGGACGGAAGACTGACAGACAGACTGACAGACAGACTTAACGATTCTATAAGGGTTCAGTTTTTTGCCACTTGACTACGGAACCCCAAAAGACCGATATTTCACAAGTCCTTATATTTTTAAAATTCCGAATCAATAATAATCTGAAATTTCTTTATGAATTCAGAATGTCAATTATTATCCTGAATAAAATATATGCCGAAAATGTCTTATTAAACTGAACTATACGGGAATTGATGTAATAGCCAATTTTTAACAATTACACTATATGGGTTACCTCATATCCAAAATAATTTATAGCTTGTTTTCTTTGTATGCGGACTTTTACAAGATTACGTGAGATTTATGTCCACATCCATACTATTGTATACTCGTACTGAACAGGAAATTGCGGTACTTAAGATACTAAACATGCCTTTGACTTCTGCACCAAAGTTAGTACAAAATCATTAGCAATTTCTTGAGAGCAGATAGCAAAACCGCAAGCGCCGGCAACACACCTACAGAGGCAGTAAATACACCTGGGCAACACAGGGTCTTAAGCTTGAGCCTTAACCACAGAGCCGTACGTGGAGCCCGTATTAGGGGCTTTATCGACGTACTGCCTTACATGCTGGTCAATAGAAATACAGAATGTATTGGATTTGGTTTTCATTTAAGAATAAATACAGAAAGTCTGTTTTAAAACACTATTAGATAGAGAGAAATTACAATAAAGGATATTTAACTTTTTACTCCTCCATAACAAACTAAACATGTATAGTTTAGTGCATGCAATCACCCAGGGTTTTAGCTTTGAGGATTGGAATAACAAATGACCTTGGTGACCTGCCCACACGCACTCGGATGTTAGAGAGTGAATTCACATGTCTACTAAGTACAAAAAAAAATCCGGTGTATAAAATATGGTAATATACTACCTAGATAAGTTACTACCAATTCATTAAAACAATCGCATAGTACGTTAACCTTGTTATTTGGCACTAGGGTAACGGAATATTTTCTTAAATACATTATGATGCAGGTTATTCAAAAAACGCCTCAAGCCCTGGAATTGTACCATCAGTATTGTAAGTACCGTTATTTATACAAGCAATTAAAATTGGAGTAAATGGCCGCTGGAGCATACGAGTTCTGGAGTGGACTGAGATGCGAGAAATATTTACAAGTATAAATACGCCCTCCGGCCCGATGACGGACCGACGACTTTACGCTGGTAGAGGCTGTATGAGGAAATCGAGACGGGGACGTCTGGTGCAAAATGAGGTAGAACTATGTCCGGCAATGGACTGCAATAAGTTGAAGAAATGTCTGGACTGTAAGTGAAAAAGGATTATGAAAATAACCGCTTTTATGGTGTGCACATTAATGTATATATTTGCACCTTTACATAATAATACCCAAATTAATATTTTTAAAATCTTTCCACCGGATAACCTGGTGGACTTTCAGAACTACTTTCATTTCTACACAGACGAAGTTTCGGGTACAAGTAGTGGTAAAATAAAAATAAAGCAAAAGTAAGAGGTGACTGAGCTTCTGTTCACGTGCTTTGTGTTTGAGCCTTTCAATTGTGTTTTGGAAAGGCCAATGGCGTTCACAATGTTCACATCCACCGTTGATTTGCGGTTGCGTTGCGAAATCGACAATAGTAGGCAAGCTTGCTTCGAGCGTATCGTGGCACATAGGAAAATGTACGAATATACTCGCTTATTTGATTTTCACAGATACTCGTAGATTTCGCTTCTCTATGACTGTTCTCTTCACCTGTGTTCCAGTAGAGTTATTCCGCTACCGCATCTTGGTATGAATAAAATGGAATAAGGAAGGTTTCCGATTAACCTTTGCCAAGTTATAATCGATATGTAATTTGTGTTTTTCATGACTATAATTCACAAGTTCAAAGTCACTCAACGCGCAATGGACCGAGCTATGCTTGGTGTCTCTCTTAGGGAAAATATCAGAAATGATTAACGGATTACCGTAAGAGAACTAAAGTTACCGACATAGCCGCCGGATCAGCAAGTTGAAGTGGCAGTGGTCATGTATGTCACAGAACCGATGGCCGTTGGAAGACAAGTTCTGAAGTGGCGACCGCGTCTTGGCAAGCGTAGCGTAGGACGCCCTCCGGCCCGATGGACCGACGACTTGCGAAAGGGATATCTGGCGCAAAATGGGGGCGACCTATGTCCAGCAGTGGACTGCGATAGGTTGAAGAGAGAGATGACTATTAGCTGTTATTGTGTCTAATAAAAAAATAAATTATAAAGTTGCTATTTTAAAATAATTTTTCGGTAATTTAAATTGTTTATTTTAAGTGTGTAGGGTGTAATATATTTAAGTTAAATTTAAAATTGTTTATTAACATATATATTTAACATATATGTTTATTAACTTATATATTTATAAGTATTTTTATTTCTCGGTAATATTCATTACATAAAAATTTTAAAACGTTCCAGGTTTCATCAAATCCTCTGCATAGATTTCAAATCTCTTTCTGTCGTAAGGATAGACAGACAATGTTCTAGATATTTATGTTTTTCTTAACAATATCGATTACCCATCAACACTTGATAGATTTTGAAGATAATTATACTCGTATTTAGTGTACCAACGAATGGGTCATCTAAGCGGTGAGTTTTTAGATTTATAATTAACATAATCCTTCGAGTGTATCCAATTTCAGATACAGGGCAGATCATAGTTGCGGATTTAGCGGATGTACTTATGAAGGTATTACCAAGAGCTATCACGCTAGTGGTGATATGACGAACGAAGAGGAGGCCGTTAGTTTCATCGTTAATAGTTTTCCGTTCAAAGTATATTGATTTTATGTATAAGAATCTATTTGTGGTTCTTCTAAATAATAATACAAAGGAGAGCCGATGAAAAGAAAGGCGGTCGGCGGTGTACGGTCAGTTAAGCAATCGCCTTTGGATGCTATTGATTTTTATTATACTAGAGTTAGAAACGAATTATTTGTACTTGTACACATACCTACGGCCTGAATTAGACGTTAACGTAATAAAAGCATTCTTCAACTTTTGGTGCCCTAAAAAAACAAAAACCACATCATCAAGTGAGATGTCAACTTAGTTTTCCCACACAAATTTGAGTTACAAATAAAGGTTTTCAACTTTCTTTTTTACGATAGCAGTGTATTTAAAAAGATATACGTTAAAACATGTAATATCTGGAAAAAAATCAGTATTGGGTCAAGTTATCAAGTAAAATGTGTGCCTATTTCAAGCTGTTATCTAGGCTATGGTCAACTTTAACAAAGATTACTTTGTTAGGTGAAAACGATGCGGAGAGTGACGATAATGACGTCATACATTTAAATGTGTGAATTAATATAAGATGTATTATAGATACCGCAGTATTAGTTATTTAAAGGACTTTATAAATCTACTGCACCAGCAACACGAGTTAAATTTTAAAGCCCTTAAGAACCTCCATATACCATGTTGACATTTGATATTAACGGGCGTAGCTTTAGAAGGAACTTGACGTGAAACTTTGCATTTAATTTGAATGTTGGAGATTTTAAAATGACTTCCATGCAAGAGATTTATATTCTGCATAAAACGTCGTGACTCGTGCATTAAACATTGTTGATACAGGGCTTTAAGTTGATGAACACCGAATTGGCGAGACATTTTAAATTGTTGCTATTACTACCAAATGGATACCATTGAGCTAAACACATTATTATGTTTATTTATTCACGAGTGTAGAGGTGCGGAAAGGTCCCGGCGACGTTTGACGGTGGCGATTTATTTAACGAGTAGCTTTATTTGTTTGCGAGGCCGTCGGCCGCTTTCTCGTCTAATGTAACCCCATTAACTTCATCCTTCGTGTAAATTATACAAGTTTCAACTTTATCATGATGATGCTAAGGGCGAGACCAACAACGTGTCTGCACTGGTTGTCTGTGTCGGCGCTGTTTAATTAATGACTTAATAGTGGCTGCGTCTTGTGTGTTCGGCTTGATGTATAGTGTAAGCCCAAGAGCAGCCGCATCATCCTCTGGCGAAGACAATCGCAGATAATAAATATACTAGAGCTACCGAATTATTTCGACGCTTCTTCCCCCGTGGAGTATTTGTAAACTTGTATTAACTTTGACTGTGACTATATAATACTACGAAACTTAGAGTATTAATACCTAGTTATCTATACTCTAAGCTATAAAATTAAAATAAAAAAGACGATTTTGGACATTTGATCGTTGATTTTATTTCGAAGTTACTTAGGAGTAACCTATTATACATTATATATATATAAAATTTTAGAATCATACGGTTATACATCATTACGGTTATTTTAATATTATTTATTCATATAAAATATTAATATATACGTATGATTCTAAAATTTATTTGTGTAAACATGAGCCTTCATCCTTCAGCTCTATTCAAATTAATATGATGCCTAAAACTTTGGTATATGTAAAATACTTGATCCAGTTAAGCTAGAAAAATGTATTCGACAAGTTTGATAACTTTAGAAACTAAATTCGTAACCAAAATTTTTGGTTTATGGCGATGTAAATTTCTTTGTGGAAACTTAGTTCAGATGTTGGATAGGCGTGGATATTAAAATACTCAGGAAGTTCTCGTAGGAGTCAGTTTTGATGTTTATAATGGGTTAGAGGTACAAACCTTTCAATTTATATATTAACTGTGGCTACTTTGCCAGATACAAATATTTTATAAAATCTTATCATCTGATTTAAAGTAAATCTAATAATTTAACCATCGTTATTAATACTGACCATTATTATGGCTCAAGGTAAAAGGCTAATGTGTATTAGTTACCTAGTTTAAGTTCAGAAGGTTGAGAAGATGCTTTAATTTGACATCATACCTTTTTTGTGATAAAGAGTCTTAACGTATTTTAGTTTCCAAAGTCCTTCTAACATTTTAACATCGATGAGCAGAAAAACTGACCGAAAACGACGTCTTCTGACTTATAGAGTTACAAGGGCACATATTATAAATAGAGTTACAAGGGCACAAATATTATTCAACTAAATTAGAAAATGTTATTAGCATTGAGTTTTCGGAGGTTTTCTTGTAATAGTTTCATAAGGTATGTTATAATCA
>PQWD01006058.1:10359-26816 GCA_019425675.1 Leucinodes orbonalis
ATATATTTACAAAGAATAAATTTAAATCATGTTGGATGACAAATAAACTAAGCTACTTGCTCGATCTGTCCAAAAGATTTACATATATTTTCTATAGCATTACAACACTCTAAGTTCACACAATTGGGTTATTAATGAAAGCACTTTTTGTACATTATTTGCAATTTAAATACAATGATAAAGATAGTTTGATATATTGAGTTGTTTTGAATGTCGTAATAAGCGTTCATATTTATTTTTAATTACTATCCTATTTTTTTATCATAGTTTAGACTTACGACTATGTTTTAAATATACGCATTCATATTATACTCCTTCACTACACTTTTAAAAGAAAAAGGTGTATTTTCTTTTAATCTCATAGATTTGCTTTATCATCACATCCATTCTCTGAAATATCAATAATATTTGAATTGTCATTTATTTTGAATTTAAGGAAGGAGTATATTCTTATTTAGCTAACAACAACATACCACAGTCTACTGTTGGATATATCCAAGTATAGAATATGCTAACGGCCTCGTTTAATCTGCGTCAGATAGCCTTTCTTCCGCAATCCTCATCCAGCCTTCATCAGCAATGTTTCGCAAGTCATAGGTTGGACGTAGTCTTACCTTCATGTAATTCATTAAAATAGGTTACTAAGGAAGATCAGCTTCCAATCAAGATACCTATTCTAATTAATGTGCTTTAACAAATACAGTGATTGTAAGTTCTGTGAATTATATCCTATCATATCCTTCTTGCTTAATCCAACAACGATTAAATGCTCACATGGACTTGGTATTGAAGGGATCTGAAGGATGAGTTTAGATCGCAGCTTGATTTAGAGTCACCGGTTCATAGTCTCTGAAAATAAAAATGATTCCTGCTTAAACGACCCTTTAAGCTGTTGGTCTCGAGATTTATTTTGAGAAATCACGTCAGATATTCTTAGACTGTTTTGGGACACGTACAAAGTTGTTCTGAGATTTGATCATACACAAAATAAAAAAATAAATATCTACTGACAAAAACAGCGCTATCTAGTCCCAAACTAAGCTCTTTGCCTGTAATATAGGAAATAATATACTGATATACTTTATTTGTAAATACATACATATTATACATAAAAAATACCCAGACCAATACAAACAGACATGTTCATGCACACAAATGTTTGTACTGCCCGGGGATCGAACCCTTGGTATAATAGCCGACGACTCAACCATGACACACGATGGGTCATCAAAAAGACTGCTATAGATTTCATTGACAGTACATTTGAGTACTGGGTCAACGAACATATCACGATCGTAAACCATACATTAATGCTGAACAGTGTGACCACCCAGGGTTCGTCTATTTTACTACCAAATGCATTATGCATGGTATCATCGTGTTTTTATTTAGTCACTCGGAAATGAACGACGAGGTTTGAACCCGTGACCCGTGGATCAAGGGGAATTTAGAGACTGACGGATGCTATAAAATGTGTCTGCGGAGAGTAATAAACTTGCTTGTATTTATTTTGTTGGGAAAAATACGTCAACTGAATTATATAAGAACGCTGAAAGTTGGATTAGAAGTTTTATTATTATGTTTGACAAAATTGATTTAATTTAATTTATACTAGGTGGTAGACTCGATACTGAGTCGTCTAGATAGGTAGCACCGCAGTGCCACATATCGTCCCGTGAAATAAGAGTGCTATGTACTTTGTGTTTCGGGCTGAGGGCACTGTAGCTAGTGAAATTAGCGGGTATAAGAGACTTAAAATCTGTGGTCTCGGGTGACGGGCGCAGTGCGGCATGATGGAGAGTAATAACTGTTTATCAGTTGTTAGTCTCCTTCAATGCCGCTCTGTCATGGCCAGGCGTATCACTTACTATCAGGTCATAAACTCTGTGCACGTCACTAGACGATAGTGAACAATTTTAATGTATTAATTATATCAGTCCACACCACTGAGCGTCGGTGGCTCACTGGTGTGGACTGTCGCCTTCCTACCGGGAGGGCTGAGGTTCAAATCCCGACACGTACCAATGTATTTTCGAAAATAGATGTACGTTATCCGACGCTCTTACGGTGAAGGAAAACATCGTGAGGAAACCTTCATGCATGCCTGCGAAGAGATTCGAAGGTTGTGTGTGAAGTCGTCCAATCCGCACTGGGCCCGCGTGGACGACTAAGGCCTAATCACCCTATACGGGTAGGCTCGTGCCCCTCGGTGGGGACGTTTAATGAGCTGATGATGATGATGAATTATATCAAGGCACTAGACGATAGTGAACAATTTTTATGTATTAATTATATCAAGGCATTGCTCATGATTGCATTGATTGCAGATTATTTTTTATAAAATTGTTTGTATTTTCTTATTTGTGAAAGAGTTGCATCATGTTACTCCTGGATTAGAGGTTTAAATATTTATTTTTTAATAACTACCCAAAGGTCGTTCTCACTTTGGAATATATCTACAAACATCACGCTATTTTTTTATATTTGCATACGTGCTGTCAAGTTAAGTATAAAATAGGTGCGTATAAATAACATTTATCTTTCCGTCTCTATGCAGTGTGGAAATCGCGTGGGATACGTTCCATTTATGCCGAACGAGTGGACCACTAGCGTGTCAAGGTTATACCTACGATGTGCTCGTATGTACGTTGCCAAATATTACTTTGCGTATTTGTAGAATTTGCCCGAAAATTCTGACGCGTTAGGGAAATCGGGTCTCTGTGTTGCGTTGTTTCTTATTTATTTAGAAGGCTAACATGTTATCTTATAGGTAAACTTATGACTAAGTGTGGCCAATCCATCATCATCATCTCAACTCCACTGAGGGCCACAAGCCTACCCGTTAAAGGAGTATAGGCCTTAGTCATCCACGCGAGCCTATTGCGTATTTATCGATTTCACGCACAACCTTTGAATCTATTCGCAGGCGTGCGCAGGTTTCCTCACGATATTTTACGATACAAGTTCATATAATTTCGGAAATTGGATTCGATTTTGGTATCTGGCGGGATATAAACCTGCACCCTCCATGCGAAAGGCACCAGTCCACATCATGACTCACACAACATGACAACACTCCTTAAATTAGATTTCACTCGACCTCTAAGCATGGTTCATGCAAATTTAACTTCAATAAATTTTTTCTGCATAACAAATTTATCGAAGATAAAAAAATCAGTTACCTTATCCACTTTTCCACACCGAAAATTCATAATTTAGTTCAGTAGACCCGATTATTCTGTTCATAATAAATCGGCAGATTCTCTAATGCCAATATTAACGCCATCTAGCAGCAAAGCGCGACAGTTCGCGAACCTTGACCGAATGCGGAGGTCGTCGACCCGGCGCGAGCGCACCTATCCGCTGATGCTGCGTTGTTTTACGTTTTGTGGTACAAAATTAAGTTTTGTCGGTCGCAAATCAATGGTTATTTTTATTTAATATTTTATTATATAAGGGAGGGAATTTTATTCTCGGATTATGTCCAATGAACGACCTTAGCATTAGCTGGAAGAGGAATTCAACTGCCATATAAAATTTAAGATAAATTCGAAAACATTCATCAATATCAGCTCATTATACGTCCCTACCGAGGGGCACGAGCCTACCCGTATTGGGTGATTAGGCCTTAGTCGTCCACGCCTAGAGCGGATTAGACGACTTCACACAAAACCTTTGAATCTCTTCGCAGGCGTGCGTGAAGGTTTCCTCACAGGTAGGAGGGCAACAGTTCACGCCATTAAGCCACCGACGCTCAATACAGTTCGAATACATTGACGTCAATGAAATAGGAGCAAAAACACTAAACATAATAAGAAGTCCTGTTCATTAAACGTTGTTTAATCATTTCCAATACTTTAAAACACTGCTTGTAATATCTTAAGTTCCTTTTAATTAAAACTAACAATGTTATCAACAGAAATACCTATCTTTCTCAAACCATACAATCTGTTATTTTAATTTCCTGATTCCATATTTAGAAAGGACGTTAACAGTGTGGTTAGGCCTTATCCACTGTGTCCGTATATGGTCACTTACCATTTGCATTGTACAGACATGGTGGTCAAAGGTAACGTTACTGGCGGCGAGCCAGTCACGAAAATATCTAAAGAATACTAACATTTTTTTCATAATTCAATTATAAAAATCTTTTAACAATGGCAACGATTATGGGTAATGTTTTTATGATAAACAAATTTCAATGAAATGAATTTTATCACATCAGTTATCACATAGCGTATATCAGGAGCTTTCTTACCCATTCTTTAGCGAAGGTGCCATGTTTCGGGTCGAAATGATGACAATTAATGTCTATTCTTATTTAGTATAAATAAATACCATAACTATAATATGTAATGTAAATAGGTTAATACTCGATGGCTGACATGACATTTCATGAAAAATACCACCACCAAACAAAATAAGATAACAAAAAGTCCCTACCAATAGTTTCAATATTTGTCCAATGATCCAGAAAACCATTATTTAGCTGACTTTGTTACTAATTAAAAAGTAATGTTTATCCGAAATAAATACATTGTGAATTGGACAGAAGAAGAGAAAAATAATTTGATATTTGATATAAATGAATATTTATTTATTTATAGTCCAACACGAAACAATCTATATTCTATAGCATCTAATAAAAAGAATTTAATTTTTGTTCATTTCCTAATTTTACAAAAAGTTACAAAACATATTCTCAAGTCCTAAAGATAATTAAGATACAATGAGAGCGGGAAGACAAGGCTTTATACTAAGGCCCGTATTCTAGAACGAGACTCAAGCATTGATCTTTACTTAAATAGAGTTAGAAAGGGATGCCACTATTTATCGTATATAGCGCTATTTCTTTCTTACCAAATTTAAGTAAAAATCAACCATGAGTTGTAGAATATGGGCTTAAATTTGAACTTCTATATTTCAGGAAGGGTATTGAAAGAAACTATTCTTATTCCAGTAAGCAGTCAGTGGTGTCTTGCAACACTGGCTCTATCATAGGCAGCCGTATCTCTTACATACGTTTACTACTTGAATTATGGTTTTTCTATTACATCGTCTCGAATTTTACTAAATAAACTTTTAATATCGGTTTCCGTGTTTTGCTTCAAACTGGAAATTTTATATCCATTCTATTTTCAATATCGAAGACCAGGAAGATAAAACTACGGTGTTCTTGTGCTTGTAGAATAAAAACTGTTTATCAGTTGTTGGCCTCAATCAATATTGCTGTCATGGTCAGGCGTATCATTCATGAGGTGAGCGTCCCGACCGTATTGTACACAAAAAAAGAAGAAATTGACCCGCTCAATAAAGGGTTTAGTTAAATTCGAACAGTGATTTCGTTATTAATAATGATGAGCGTAATAAAAAAGTGAAATCATCAATCAGAATAATGACGTGCGACATGCAGATTGTTCCGGGTAACTGGTTGCTATTTGAACAAATTCGTATAGGACAGAAGGTTGAGTAGCGTAATTACTAGAAAATTATTCTTAGGCAATTTGTACAGTCGGCTACGGAATGCTGAGGGCACCTTTCACTTTTGTTATTTAGATTTTGTGTAACACTCTCGTTGGATATAAACAATATAAACATTTATGTTTATGCAAATTCAAACTCAGGTTGTAAACAAACTTTTTACAGTGTTCATCACAGATATTCAACAAAACATGCTATTTTATTCTGAACGCATTGCCAATATTTTCATTGAATAAATCCTGTTAAGGGTTAGATTAACGGTAATGAATTTCCTCTGGAAACATTTCCGGAGCGATACGACCTGGCGTGTACACACTTTTAAAGGGTCGGCAACGCATTTCTGAGACCTGAGGTCTGCAAATGTCCATGAGCGGCGGTGTCACTTACCATCAGGGGAACTGTTTTGCAATAAAAAAAATCTTTAATTTTCAATACAATATTTAAGTAAACCCTTTATTGAGCGCGTTAATTTCTTTTTTTTTTTGTTACAAAGTGTACAATACGGTCAGGATGCTCACCTCATGAATGATACGCCTGACAATGACAGCACTATTGATTGAGACCAACAACTGATAAACAGTTATTATTTTCCATCAACGTCGCACTGTGCCTAACATCCGCGGCAACAGATGTTAGATCTCTTATACCCGGTAATTTTCTAGCTATCATTAAAACACAGGAGTGCAAAACACTTGTACTTCACGGGACGATATCTGGCACTGCGGTGGTGCCTACCTAGACGACTCAGTACCGTGTCTACCACCTAGAATGTTTTAAAAACTATCTCTTTGCGAATAGGCGCTGCTTCAATCATCTGAAAAGGTATATGAGGCCTAATGATGATACTTCATTATATTAAAGTATAGACTTGCCATTTATTTAATTTTATAAAATTTACCAAGTGCGAGTCGGACCCACCTTATATTTTATATTTTTCTATTATCAATCCAACCTTTCAAAGTTTTATTGACCCTTCGCCTATTCACTTAACGACTGTAATAACAATTGCCAGTTTTAAGTAAACCGAAACGAGTTTTAATTTCCTTAAAAAAGATCCGGTATTAATGATATAACTTTTAGGAAAGTTTGAAAACTTTCAACAAGATACCATTCTTACTCAAAAAGATAAAAGTTAGGTTGATTAAAATTTTAAAGTTAACCAGTGACCCTCATTGGATCTCGAGGCGCTTGTCCACACGACTGTCCCCGTAATACGAATCGTCCGTTCCTCTGTCGGAATATTTAAATTAAGTATAATGATAGTCATCAGTCGTCCCCACATCTCGTTTGCTTGATTTGAGAATTGTATTATACAATTTGAACAGAATGACAGTACCGTAATGCAATGATCCAAATGGGCAATCATAGTATCTAGCTGTTCCATATTCATGTAACTAAGTTTGATTTAATGGACTTATAAGGGCATTGGGTACGGTATTTTGTACTTAACACAAAGTCATAAATTATATGAACAGGGATGTTTAGCTTCCATAAGCATTCAAGTATCATTTTTAATTCGAAAATAATATAAAAATCAATATAACTGTTACGGAATATTATCTGGAACTTAATGAAAAATATGTAGTTTTCTTTCATGCATCCTTTTCTGTTTTATAATGACTTTTTAAATTCAAACATTTGGTATTATTGAGAATTTTCTGATAAATGTCAAAAAAGAATTGGTAATTAAATGAAATTTTACAAAAGCGTTAGACAATGTATTAAATCTGAATCTCAATTTTTTTCATATAAGCCAACATTATAAAAGTTATCTGTAAATTTAACAACAACTCAAGGCTAAAAATATGTCAAAATTAGCACGAAGAATAAACATTAATAAAACAATTTCGCAAAATTGCGCCTGTCTCAGAGAGGTGTTCATCAAGGAGACGTATTTGGACCGCAGTGTCAATGTCGCTGCGAATTAGGTCGTGATTTCGTGAGCGGTAACATTGAAAAGGTGTGACTTTGTTGTGGTGCAAATAAAATTTATGTTGACAATGATGTAACGATGTGATACTTTACGTGTGTGCGTGAGATATGGCGTGCCATGTTTTTAATTTATTCTTGTAACGTTCGTATTGGATATGGATATTTTGAAATGGTTAAGTCCATAGGAACTTATAAATATAGATATATTAGATCAATCATTAATGATAGGTGCAAACGTTTACAATAAAAGAGCTTGTTTACACACTATCACTTATCATCTTATTTGAAACTTTTTATACTATGAAGCGTTACACAATATATATTTAAGTTTATGATAATTTGTTACGAATTATTTTTATGTACCTACCTATTGGTATGTCATACGTCATTATAATGATTATTTTATAACGTACCTATATACCTCAGTAAGCGGTTATAATAACCGCGGCATATTTTATAAATTCATCATTACAAACTCATATATGTAAACTAATTAATTACTGAACGAATGCCTATCTTAATGTCTTCCACGTGGAATGGTCATACATTCATCACCTAGCCTCCATCTGAACCAGGTAATTGATTGTTATATCTATTTACGTAACGTGGAGTGTAAGAACCTTTGTACTGTCAATTTGATTTTTATTTATTTAAGTTAAACTTCTAAAGCACTCTTTTAGCCTCGAATTTTTAGCGAAATATCGATTTTCTATTGTTTATTACGTTATTAATATAATTCAAGCAGATAATAAAACGTAATTAAAACAATTATTGTATAAACGCCTTGATTCAAGTCAAGTATTCAATATTCTTATAAATAAATAGGTACATAGATAAAACTAAAGAAAATATGACGCAAACAATAATCGTAAATTAAATTTATTTACTAATACTATTATTTTTAAATATGCACTTGTACAGAAATGCGTCGTTTATATTGGTACCATTAAACTTTGTTTAGTCAGTAATTAAAATAACGTACTGGCACATTCTCGAGTCAATCGACGATAAAAACAACAGTGCAAACAGATCCTTTTTAAATGTTGGCAGAATTTAGCGGAACATCGCTGGGACGCTATTCGTGGCAATATTCCCAAAGCAGCCGCATGGCCTCGTAAATATTCGTTATTGTACTAAAAAGACGAAAAAAGAACATACCGTTTCGTACACGGATCGTATAAATATATCATTGTAATACATAATTGAGATTAACCTCCTTAGAAGAAAGGTCAGTCTGAACGCAATGGATAATTTGTAATTGTTTATTCCGCTTATATGGGTCAACGATATTTGGCGAAGATAGCAATTGAAGTACATAAAGATGTTGTAATAATACAAACGGCGAATCTCTTCAAGGTAAACTAGGGATTAAAACAATTTAAACACTAAAGGACTAAGTATTGAAAACTCAAGATGATATTTTAGCTTTTGAAGATACCTATTTCGTTTAAATGTATTAGATAGTAATTCTACTAAGAGGTCATGATAAATTATTATGACGCATTACGTTTATAGTGACATGTTCAATTTAATCAAGGTTTCTTATAAATAAGTACAAATATGCATTGTAGTGGGCAAGGTTCGAATTGTGTAGGTTCGATGGCCAACGTGACGAAAAAGTTCTTGATTTGCGACCGTGGAAAGAAAAATCGTCCTCGGCAGACTGATCGCTCGTTATGGAGGCGAGTATACAACAAATGTTAATGTATGTCCGCACGGATGCCTTCGGGAGAGTCAGCTAGCAAATTCATTCTCCACCCCATAACTTTCCATGCATTTTAGTTGTCCATACAAAATTAAAACCCATCCGGAATTCCGTTTGCGTCACGTACCGTCAAAAAAACTGGCTCGCACTCCAGACATATCGGCGTATCGATATTTTAAATTTGAATTTCAAAGTTCGAAAAGCAAAGCTCAGTTTTTATGCATCACTCTAACCGAGCTTACGATCGGGCTGTGGGCAGACGTGAGCGGACTCGGTGACGGATTGCCAAAGACTAAACACAAGCATTCGCCAAAGATTCCGATAAGCAGTAGACGTTAGGCAAAGCACAGTATTCTATGATACCCTTCGACTGGATTGCTAATGTACATTTAAAGAAAGTAAGAATAATTTATATTTTTTAGAGATCGCAACACAAAACAAAATATTATATTACAATAGAATAGAAAAAAAACACAAAGACCACACCGCTGTGCTACGATGTCCAAAGTAATTGGACTGTGTGAATGTCAGTAAATATTTATTTATTTATTATTTACCTTTAACGTGTAAATAGATGTGTTCTTTTGTGGTCCAAACCCTGATTTGTGGTCTGATCTTGATGCATGCTGCAATTACATACCATTGCAATATAGAACATTAGACACAACAAAAAATGCTCCACAGCTACTTAGGTTTCTTAAAGAAAGAATGAAATATATTTATTTGACAAAAACATACGTACTAGCGAAAAAAAATTAAATAGAAATTAATGTCAAATGCACTAGGAGCATACCAGGACGCTGTTTTGCCAGTGAGGACAAACTATGAACACATAGGCTATCATAAAGATGTTGTGTAATTATCACCGTCAGCTCGTTAAATGTCCCTACCGAAGGGCACGAGCTACCCGTATAGGTTGTGTAGGCCTAAGTCGTCCACGCGAGCCCATTGTAACGAATGTGTAAGGATACACGAGGCGGGGACGACCCAGAAGGACTTACCTTGACCAAGTTGGTCAAGACCTTAAGAAGGCTGGGGTCCCAAGCGAAAGGAATAAAAGAGCATTTATGTAAAGATTGATGGGCTTGGATAAAAATAGGGAAGTATGTCAAGACCGCGCAAAGTGGTGTTCCATCATCTCTGCCTACACCTCTGGGACCAAGGCGTGAGCTTTATTTATTTATTTATAAAAGCTACTTGAAATACTAATCCTGCACAGATAAAGTTGCGGGCACAAGCTATTTACTTAATAGAACATTCACTTCTGTATGTTTCCCTTTACTCTGTACCAAACGGACTCATATCGACTACAAATTGCGCGGACTTGCCCGTTCAGACGTAAATAATATTGTTTCTTTGGCAAATATTTACCTTGCCTTACACGAACGACATTTTAAGGTTTAAAGTTGTTTTCTTTACTAATTGATTAATTGTTACCGTAAGAAATAGTTGTGCGTGAAGTAGACTAAACCGCACTTGGCCCACGTGACGTCTCTCTCTCTCTTCAACCTATCGCTCCACTACTGGACATAGGTCCCTCCCATCTTGCGCCAGATATCTCGGTCCTCCGCTTTCCTCATCCAGCCTCCACCAGCGACCTCTCGCATATCGTCGGTCCGTGATGCCAAAGGGCGTCCAACGCTACGCTTGCCAAGACGTAGAGGACTAAGATCTATATATACGCCCTTTACGTGCGGGCTCGTGCCTCTTGGTGGGGACGCATAATGAGCTGATGATGATAATATTCCCTATGTATATACTTTTTGTTGTATTGAACTCCCGTAAACTTAAACTAATAAACTACAGTTTAAAAATACTTTTGTGTGATTGCTGGAAGAGGGCCCATTGCAGGACACAGGCCTTCCCACATAGCAAAGCCATGGGAAGATTGGGCCGTAACCCACGCATGCTAACGACTACCTTTCTAAAATTACAATTTAACTTAACCGGCTACAGCCGGGACCAATCGCTGAATGTGCCCTCCAAAGCACAAAATAAACAACAGTTTAAATAACACCCAGTTTCCTAAGCGTCAACGCACCGTAATTATACAGTTAGACTTCATTGAGATCTTTATGGTCTCCCAGTCTGGAGTTGACCCTGTCTTTGTGAACTGCCGCTAATGGCTGGCTTAACTGCCGGAGTTATCTGTATTGCATAACGTCCAGTTGAGAGTGTAAGTTATTTGAACATCTGGGTTTATTTATTTTAATAAGACACAAAAACAGGTTACAGTCAACATAAAAAGCCAAATTACATAGCCAAATTTAGGGGCTAAACTAAAACCTAGAAACATTGCGTCCTAACTAGGCAAACAACAATTTGATAAAGACAGGTTAAATTTTAACACAAAAATAAGAAGTTACGATTGACAATAAGCTATGTCTGAATACATTCGGCTTTCCAATAAAAATGTCAACAACAGGATGATCACGGACCAGTTCATTGTAAAGGCAACACATACGTTCTATGGGATTGTAGAAGGAGGTGTTGTTCCTGTAGACTTGGAGTGCAATCAATTTAGGGCATCGGGATCTGTAAAAGGTGTTAAGATTGATGGACGAATAGCAAGGACGGGGAGTCAATCAAGGAGTGTATAATTTTGTATAAATAAATGAGATCAGCACGCTTACGACGTGACTCAAGCGAATTCATGCGAAATTTGCTTAGTCGTTCCTTATATGAGCCCTGAGGTTTTAAGATCCTTTATAATATCTTATAAGGCGCAAACAATCCGGTAGTTTCCACCATCCGCAAAAAATACCAAACCTTATTTCTATAAAGGCGCATCTTTTTATATGTCGTTTGATTGATCACTTTTGTTTATTTGCAATATTGTATTTTTAAATACACTGAATCCAATAAATATAAGGTCGGTTAATGATAGTGAAAAATGACGTCACCTTATCAACAAATTTATGGAAACGTTCCTTTTTGACATTTCATTAAAAGTACGTCAACGATTAGTGGTATCAACTACCGGATTATAAAGTATTTATTTGGTCCTCAAGTTACTACCTATGTATTAGGTAAAGATGGGCTACCGTAGAGATCGGCTTACCAGGAGAAGGAGCTTCCACGTGGAACGATCTCTAGGTGTTAATATCCCTTTATACCCGCTCCTTAACCATGTCCACCTGGGTGGGGCTGCCTCCGCGGTCTCTTTTTCTGGGCGTTGAGATTCTATCGCCGCTTGATCAGAGAAACTGGGCTTTAAATCCCACGTAGAACATTCGAAGTTTATATCACTTTGTGCGATTTATTCCAGTTTATTTAGAACAATGCAAACAACAATATTGAATGACGTCATTGTCTCTTAAAAAGATGAATCTATACTTCGTAGGCAACGTTAAGCCGTCGGTCCATCAAATGTGACATTACCCCAGAAGTTAAAGCTGTTTATAAAATCTCAAACTCAAAATATTATTGAAGCGTAGTGTGGAACGCCCTCCGGCCCGAAGACTTGCTAAAGCTCGCAGGTGGAGGCCGGGTGAGGAAAGCGATGGACTGGGATTTTTGATGCAAAATGGGGTAGACCTTTGTCCAGCAGGACTGCAACAGTTTGACGAGACGAGAGATATTATAGACATATAAAATAATTATTTATTCGATTATTGATAATATTTTCTACGAATCTACCACCGGTTCGGGATAAAAGTAGGATCATCAAAAAAAGCCGGCATTAAATCGATAGACTCGCCCCAGGGTTGTATGATAGATCATCAAACCTACACAGTAGGAAGAAGACCTACTTTGGCAGCCATTGCAAGCTATATAAATAATGCAAAAAATACCTGTTAAATCGACGCCCCGTTATGACGATACCAATATGTAGCTATTCAAGACAAAAGCATACCGTAACTACAACCCGGAACGGGGTTATGCCAACTGCGTCTAGCTAGACACAGAAAAGCTCTTGTGTACCAATATAATTACCATTTAACATGTCGACTTCCGGATTTTTCTAGAAGCATTAAAATTGACAACGTGGTAAATGAAGCGGGAACTTTTTTAATTCAATAAGCTAACGACCTACCTGACGATAAGTGGCTACCGTAGCGTTTATAACTAAAATATACCAGCCTATGACCCACTATAAAACACAGGCCTCTCCATATCGCTAAGAGAAGTTATAAAATCTTTGTGAAAAAGCTACGTGTAGGCAAATTACAAAACTGTAACCAAAAATTCGTCGGTAGAGCGTCGGTGGCTCAGTGGTGTGGACTGTCGCCTTCCTACCGGGAGGGCTGAGGTTCAAATCCCGACACGTACCAATGTATTTTCGAATTTTCGAAAAATATATGTACGTTATCCGACGCTCTTACGGTGAAGGAAAGCATCGTGAGGAAACCTTCATGCACGCCTGCAAGAGATTTGAAGGTTGTGTGTGAAGTCGTCCAATCCGCATTGGGCCCGCGTGGACGACTAAGGCCTAATCACCCTATACGGGTAGGCTCGTGCCCCTCGGTGGGGACGTTTAATGAGCTGATGATGATGAACCAAAAATTAAACCAATGATATAAAGAGATTAAAAGAATGACTATCGAGTTTCTTGCCGGGTCTCCTCGAAGATCCTACTTATTACGAACCGATGGTCGAGTTATAAAAAATATAATAACAATTGACAATTTAAAAATATCTATAAATGATTTATTTGGATAAAGATAGTTTGAGTTATAGTTTTGAGAAGACTGGGATTTCACCCAGCACGCGTGCCCAACGTGGTAATGCCAGCTCACCAGCCACTCTCGAACACCCACTGGCAGTACCTACCTATGTCTATGTCAGCTCATTAAACGTCCCCACCGAGGGGCACGAGCCTACCCGTATAGGGTGATTAGGCCTTTGTCGTCCACGCGGGCCCAGTGCGGATTGGACGACTTCACATACCACCTTCGAATCTCTTCGCAGGCGTGCATGAAGGTTTCCTCACGATGTTTTCCTTCATCGTAAGAGTGTCGGATAACGTACATATATTTTTCGAAAATTCGAAAATACATTGGTACGTGTCGGGATTTGAACCTCAGCCCTTCCGGTAGGAAGGCGACTGTCCACACTACTGAGCCACTTACGCTCTCAGTAGTAGTGGCAGTACCTAACTATTAATAAACCGGCTAAAACTGTACGTTTGTTTGTACATTTTTTCTGGTTTAAAAATAACCATTGTATTAATAGAGCACGCTTGAACTTCGCGAGGTGAAATAGTTTTGATAACAGAAGGCCAAGATACTTTTGTTTGTGCGTTAAAACGTTTTGTTTAATTTTTTATGCGGAACAGAATAAAAAGTCTTTTACTGATATACTCGTACTGCGCCATCTAACCGATGATCCATTTAGTGTAATGGTTGAGACTTTGGCTACTTCACCAATGGTTCCGGGTTCAATCCCCGGGCAGTACAAACCCGAAACCCTTGATTTAGTAGTCGACGTCTCAATCATTACCCCAAGTGGGTTGTTAAAATAACAAGCCATATAGGAATTTTGACGATCTGTTACAACTTAATTTTATTATTATTAGTGCAAAAAAGTCCTGTTTGATAAAATAACATGAAAATACATACGGATTAATAAATAAAACAAGTGTTTTTATTGTCGTTACTACAACAAACGACGTTAATGTTTTTACTACGAAATCTCACGTTTATTTATCGTTATAATTTATTTTCCCTAAATGTTTTATTTATCTATACTAATATATAAAGCTGAAGAGTTTGTTTGTTTGAACGCACTAATCTCAGGAACTACTGGTTCCATTTGAAAATTCGAAAAATCTTTCAGTGTTAGATAACAACTCTGTCAAGAGTGCATTGACGAATAAGAACGAAAAGACGACCACTCGGTCATGGTCGTCATTTCAGCTGTCAGTGGCTTGCCCAACAATACGCCGCCATTCGTCTCTAATAGCCGCCTTTCTAGTGCAGACGTGTAGGGAACTATCTACAGCTGCTATTAATTGGTCCGGCCATCTCATACTGCTATTAATTGGTCCGTCCACTCTACCTCGCGCTCCTTTGCCCTCAACTTTACCCTATACCACGAGGCGCTTGATCGAATAATCGCCACGTCGGGAAATCGTCCAAAGAAACTCAGAACTCGAGTTTGCACAATGGAAGACAGACGCTGTTTGATGCCGAGTTCCTGCAGTGTGGAAACGTTTGTATAGAATAGATTCCTCGATACCCCATTTTTCTGCAGCACTACATTTCGAGAGCGTCTATTTTCTTCCGCTCGCTTTCACGGAGGGTCCACGTCTTCGCAGCGGTTTACATCGGTGGGTGCGGTGCGGTACAGCACAGGTTTACCCATCATCATAAGACGGTCCACGCAGAGCGAGCAGCCGCGAGGCATTTGCCGCGCGAGGCAGCTTGGTTAGTGTGGACGGTCCTCCCCGAGGCAAGTCAAGCCTATTACGGCTCATTAAGACACAGAACTTCCCGCACAGCAAACACTGTGGGGAGATTAAGCCGTAAACCAACATGGCCCAATATGGATTGGTGGGTGTTAAGAACTACTATCTATGAAATAAGGAAACACTAAGTTAATTTTTTTTTTCGTAAAATCCATTGAGAAAAATATCTATCTTCGTGGTTTAAAGTTACCGAAGCGAATCCAGGTTTTTACTGCGGGAGAATATCTTATACCGCGAGTAGTACACGCAGGTTACAGCTAGTAATAAAGAAATATCCACTGATACTCACACAGCACCAGCTTGTTCCAATTAAGCAAGGAGATTGTAACTAGTATGGGTAAGTAAACAACGCATACTTATGTTCTTTTTTGTTAAAACAAACAATGATGCAAACAGTCCATGTTCATGCACTTAATTTTTCTACTAATCGGAGATCGAACCCAAAACCCTAGGCGTAATTACTGACGTCTCCACCATTAGATCACATGCGTCCTTAAAAAAGCTACAATGATAAAATATATCCACTGACATTCACACAGCGCCATCTAGCCCCAAATAACAGATATACATACTTATATATATATTTTTGTAAATACATACATAGAAAACACCCAGACCAATACAAATCGACATGTTCATGCACACAAATGTTTGTACTGCCCGGGGATCGAACCCAGAACCCTTGGGTTAACAGCTGACGCCTCAACCATTACACCAGTTGGCTCGTCAAAAAGAACCTGGAACTTCGGATTCAGTATTACTTTTCAACCATTATTCTGAATAAAAATTGGCATCGCGTCACGAATGCACCGTAAATATGCACATAATTATCGCACATATGATAAAGGGAATGACTCAAACCGCAAGTATGAATTTAAATCTTCACGAACAAAGATGTTTTGTTTACAATTGTTACATACATTTCGCGTA